>CAOKZL010003326.1:0-164279 GCA_948472985.1 Iguana delicatissima | reverse complement strand
AGCTGTAATTTTGTCAATACTTGCTGTAAAATAGGTGATGAATCTTCAGCCTTGCAGATGTTTTGGTTTATAATTCAAATCAGCTTGGGAAATGGTAAGAGATTGTGGAGTTGTGAAGGAACAAAATTCCTCATCACAACTGTTGTAGAATCTATTCCACATTGGTCTTTTTCATGTGTTGCCACAATGGAATTTCTTTTTCACCTGATAGATCACCCAGTTCCTTCATTTTCTCTTGTATTTGGACCTGAAAGAATGGCAGGTAACTGTGGCTGTTTCTGTTAACTCCTAAACTAACCATCATAATTTCAAAAAAAACTAGCATGGTTGATAGTTTAGTATTTAGCACTAAAAGAAATACCCGCAGCTACCATTGGGACTAACCTGTGGAATACAGATATTGGTTTGGTTTCTATTCCAAGGCTTTTGTGTATTCAGCTTCAAAATCTACTTAGGTTTCACCACAAGAAATAAACACTGTTTAATGTAGGGTTCCAGAGGTTGAAAAGTTGCATTTTTGAACGACAGTTCCCATAATCCATTAGCCAGCATGGTCCTTGCTGGCAGAAGGATTCTGGTAGTTGTAGACCAAAAAATAACTTTTCGAGTTCTAGTAAGGTCTGTATAAATATTAGCATACAGTACTGAATTTAATTTTGTAGAGCATTGGCAATGACAGGAAAATTGATCATTCTATACACCTCATTTAAGAAATGCTTTTCATGGGCAGGAATTCCAGAGTGTTGGCAGCACTCTTATTCAAGCCAGATGAGGACTGCCCTAACAAAGTGACATCAGTATTGGGAGATGCTAGTGTGGATATAGCCCCCATCACTAGACACAGCAAGGAAGCCCTCCCTTCACAATCATTGCGTGCTTGACGTAGCGTATTGAACAGAGTTTGGAATGTTAGCTTTGAATAGTAATTTGTAAGCCATTCTTTTGTCATTTTTCAACAAACATTTGGAGAGTCTCCAATTATTATTTTTTTGTTTAGAAAAATAATTTAAAAAATTAAAATATGAACAAAAATTCCCCTGCAGTATCCCCGAAATCAAATTTCAAGAGTAACACTTGAATGGTACTCATTACACTGAGGCCATTTCCGCCCTACACTCTTCTAGTGCTATTATTCCGCTTTCAGCATCCTGTGGAATTCTGAGGTTTGTAGTTTACTGAGGCCAAAGAGCTCTCTGGCTGAGAATTCCAAATGCCCTTCCCTACTGCAAACTGCAAAACCCAGGATTCCATAGGATGTTGAAAATGGAACAATAGCATTATAACGGTGTAGTACGGAAATGGCCTAAAACAGTAACAGGGCTACTAGCTGCTGTGTTACTTTTGGGAAGTAATAATGTCAGTAATTCACTGGGATTTACTGATCATTCTGTGTAGCACTGCTTAGGAGATGGATATAGTGACATCATCATCATTACTATTATTAATGTATTTATTTATATCCCACCTTTTTCCCAGTCTGAAACTCAAGGTGGCTAATAGCAGTAAAAGAAATACAGTTTTAAAAATACCAGTTGCAATGTTAAAGATAGCATTAAACTACCCATAAAATTAAAACCAGTTAAAAAACATAGCTATTTATAATAAGACACATATAGGCACTGTAGCACAGTTCTACAGCTCCCAGTCCTTTGAGTCTTTAAAGGCCTGACAAATAAAAATTGGTTAACCTGCCAGCATAAAGATAGCAAGGAAGGTGCCATTCTAACCTCTCTTAGGCCCTTTTCGCATGGCATTTTCGATGCGAAAGGGCCCCTTGAGTGTCACACACATGTGAGGAGCGGTTCACATGATGCACTCACATTTGCGCGACGCTCCAGGGCCTGGGCAGGACTGCTCACGTATTTTTTCATTTTCGTCTTGACGCCAAAAATGCTGTGCGGTCGCGCATCGCTCCAGAGCCCCATGCACTTACCTTGCGTGCAGAGCCTCGGGAGCCGGGCTGGTCACGCTTCCTGTCCAGTGCAACCTGGGAAGGTCCCAGGCCGCACTGTGAAAGGAAGAGGTGGGGCTTGCGCGCAAGCAGGAAGCTTGTGTGGAGCCGAAGAAGCAGGAAAGCGAGAGCCTCTCCTCGGAGCCTCCTCGCGCGAGCACAGCACCCCAGCGCCAAAAATAGGTGAGTTGCGGAAAGGGTACTAGAAAAGAATTCCAGAGCCTAAGAGCAGCCACCAAGAAAGCCTTTTCCCATGTTGCCACCAGATCGAATTGTATAGGGCATAATTCTATCTGTTGGGAACATGGGAGAGGGTAATGGTGTAGAGAAAAGTCACTCTACAGAGGATCTCAGAACATAGACAGGTTCATACAGGGGAGATATGATCCCCTCTAGATAACCTTAGCCTGAAGGATATAGCGCTTTGTAGGTCATAACCAGCACTTTGAATTGTGTCCAGAAATGAACTGGCAACCAGTGGAACTGTTCGGAACAAGGGAATTTTGTGCTTCCTGTAGCCAGCCCCATTTAGCAATGTGGCTACAGCTCTTTGGGTCAACTGAAGTTTCTGAACACTCTTCATACTTTTCATTGTTTTATAGTCAACCATTTGTCAGTGCTAAAATTAGATATCTCCATTGCTGGATTTTTATTAATGGAAACTTACTTTATTAACGTAATAAAATGAAATATTTTACTCTTAAGCTGTTGGCAATTATGTGGAAGTAGAGTATATGTGTTCCTACATACCCTAAATATACCAAATCCTGTCTGTCTTGGAAGCTGGGCAGGGCCAGCCCTGGTTAATATTTCGATGAGAGGCTACAAATGAATGCCAGGTGCTGTAGGCTATATTTCAGAGGAAGAAAATGGCAAAACCACCTCTTAGTATTCCTTGCCCAAGAAGACCCTATGAAATTTATGGGATCAGCATTAGTTGGAGGTGACATGAAGGCACATACACATACACAGTATATGTGTACATATGTGAATAACATTTTGGCAATATATGACATAATATATGATTCTTCATATATTGCAAGTTGTGTATAATATCCTAGGAGTTTTATATTGTATAAATGCTATATATAACAACAGTTTATATGACCAAATTTACAGTTTGCTTTTTATGTGTATATATCTCCTTATAAAGTTCGATATTTTCCCTTAACAATTCAAAATCAAATTGAATTTGATTCATGCAGATTAGTTTGCTCAGATAATATATATTCCTGAGATGTATGTTCCAGGATTTTAACATCAAGTTGCCTAAGTTCCAGTTGAGATCTCCCTGTAAGTGCAATAATTTCTCAGTGTTTTTAAATGGGGTTGTGGAAAAAAATTGTGAAATAAAGAGCATGGATTGTACATTAGATAAGTACATTTGTACATTTCAGAAGGTTATTTTAAAAGATATGTCTAGGCAGTTCACGACTCAAATAAAATCAATAGGCATTTGCTTGATGATATATCATATTTGGTGGATATGTCCCATGGCAAGAAGATGCTAGAAGGCAAGCAGTAGATAATGCCAAAAGTATTAGGATGTGAACATCCATTAGATCCTGTATTCTGCCTTCTGAATGATGTAGAGGGATGGTACAGCAATACAGTCAACAACTATCATATTCAGTAGTAGAATTTTTGCAGCTTACACTTACAAACATTAACTTCTATGAAAGCAGTGGTTAGTTAAATGGGAAGCACCACCCTTATAGTTACGTTGAAACATTATGTTCAAGGTGTGAAAAAAGTAATAAATAAATTTATACAAAATTGGAGGTGTGGAAGCAATATGCTTCACCTAAACTTAACATTACTGCTGATCATTTTTTAAAATGTTATTTAAAAAAAGAAATTGATAAATATAAGATGATTAACCTCTCAAGTTATAATAATTGAGAATCGGAGAAATGGGACAGAAACATTTGCTTTGTTATGTTGCATGAGCTTAACTTCTTATGATTCAACTGATGTGTGTGTTCTGTTTTAAGATAGCGTGTATGTTCACTTTATTTGTCAAATCCAAAACTGTCATCAATCTATTAATTAATTTTGAAAAATAATACAAGAGGAGCACAACTAGACCAGTAGCCTAGGAAGATAGCTTTGTCTTAATAGGGAACTGTTTCATTGATTTACATACTGGATATAAGTAAATTGAACCAAGAGAGGAAACAACTACTGTGATAACAAGATGTTAATTATTAAATATACTCTGCCTTATAACCACATCTCAGGTGCATAGGGAGAATTCCATATGCACAAGTTAAACCATTATGTATGAGTTTAGTCCTGAACTTCTGGATGAAGGAAAGCAGGAAACAGAGACAGATTGTAACTGCCATTAGAATATAAATTACAGTAGTTTTTGTATACTTCTGTAGTATAGTATTATATTGTTATATATAGCATGTATAGCATATATAAAACATTTAGCATTGTTATATAAAGAATACAGTATTTCTTATATTGTATAGTAGTATAGTTGAGATAATCTGTGCTGATGATACCCAGCTTTATCTTTCTTTTACAACTGATGCCAATGCGGCTGTGGTAGCACCAAATCATTGTCTGGATGCAGTAAAGGATTGAATGTGGGTGAATAAACTGAAGCTTAATCTAGGCAAGACAAAAGTGTTGATAGTCATTAGGAAAAATACAGTAGCCAAGCTGGTATCAGATGTGCATTTTATAGATCATATAACACCAGTCTTGCAAGAACTACACTGGCTTCCAAGTTGCTTCTGAGCTCAATTCAGAGTGCTAGTGTTGACCTACAAAGCCCTAAACAACTTGAGGCCAGGTTGTTCTCCCTTATTAACCTGCCAGAAATTTGAGATCTTCAGAGGAGACCCTGTTGTGTGTCCCAACACCTTGTGAAGTTAAGTTGATAGATACATTTAACAGGGCTTTCTCTGTAGCAGCACCTCAACTGTGGAACTCCCTACCCAAAGAAATTAGGTTGGCTTCATCTCTTTTAAGTTTCTGGTGGGCAGCCAAAATAGTGCTGTTCTGCATGGCATTCAGTGTTTGAAAGTGCTGTTTTAACTGTTTCAGAATTAGATTCTAGGATTGTATTTTAATGTGTTTTTAAAATCTTTACTTCTTCATATTGTTTTAATTGGATTTTGTTTGTTCATCAGCTCAGGGGCCCTTCTGGGCTGGGAGGTAATACAGAAATACTTTAAATAAATAAATTAAGCTGTAGCTCTGAGACAGGTGGAGATACACACATATATATATGCCTGCACACACACACGCACATACACACACATATATGTGTGTGTATGTGTGTGCGTGCGTGCGTGTGTGTATGTAGCATATATCATCTTCTAAGGCAGACGATTGAGGTTTTATTTCAGAAAACAACAGGAACTACAGCATCAGTGGTCTGTCTTTTAAACACCTTCTTGTCTTTCTGAAGGCATCTAAAAGTATGCTAAATTGATTCCTCAAAAGCCATTTCCCATCTCTCCACCTGTTTCCTCAGGGCCAAGGAGCTTTGTCAGAGAGACTTCGGAGCTTCAGCATGCAAGATCTCACAACAATTAGAGGAGAGGGCAGCAGTACAGTGACTCCACCACCTCCTCCTGCCCCTTCAGGTTTGGCACGATCAAGCAGCAAGGAGGGCCGGTCAAAAACATCCAAAAGTGCGTCAGAAAGTATTGGACGCTCAGGTCAGCATGGATGGCTGCATGCTATTAATTTTTCCTTTCCTGAATGAAGTGTCTCCACTCAGCTTTTCCAGGGTTCTGGCTCACATAGAGATCTTCCATGTGTAGAAGCCTTCCTCCTTAGAACCATCATGTTTTAATTTGATTGAAGCAGCAACAAGGGGAGGAAGCTAATACACTCCCTTATTCATATTTTGATTTAATTCCTTTTTGAATATCTGATTAGGGATACCAGTGAAACTCATTTCTATAGTCCCTGTTTCATAACCTCTCCTTCAGTCAATTTCCTACTTCCTTGTTGGATTCCTCTCCTGCCAAACGCTACTGGAAACAAGTAAGAGGAGCGGGCAAAAAATAGAGCTAGATCTTTACTATGTGGGGGGTTTCTCCCTCTCTTTCCAACAGATGCACTAGGATGGGTCATGGGAGAGGAGAGTAGAAGGAGAAAGAAAGGTGCCCAGTACCCACCTTGATTTAATAATCCATTGCAAACCACATTGCCATAACATGCCAATGTGGAGATATGCGTGCCTCTGAGCATAACCAGGGGCATACTAAATATGCTGTAAACTGCTAAATTTAATGAATCATTGGGTTTTTTTAAAAAAAAATGAAAATAGCACTGTGTGATATACTTTTAGTAATTAAATCACTGGTTAATAGCTGTCTCCTTGCACCTTCTTACCACAGCATAGGTTTATAGGCAGACTTAGGATCTTATCACAAGGCAGGTAAATTACAATTACAACAGGATAATAGTGTCTTTGGCTGGGACTTATCCCACGACTTCATTCCTTGTCTGTTGTTCTCCTGGTGAGAGACTGAAAGCATTTCTTTTACAAAGGAGGTCATTAACAGACTTTTAAAAAGTCTGTAAAATAAAAACTTTCTAAACAGTCTCTCATGAAGAGAATAACAGAAGAGAAGTGAAGTGAAGTGATAAGTCCCAGTCAAAGACACTTTATCCTACGGTAATTGTGCTTTACCCGCCTTGTGTGATAAGTTTCTTAGGCCATTTCGACACTATGGCCCCCATCCCGGGCATGGGGACACGGTCTGGGACACCTGCTACCACACGACATCATTGCAGTCCCGTTCCTTTTGCATCCCCAGCTGGCGCGATTGTGCGTTACACTATTACTGGGGAAAAAATGGTAATAGGCCCCTTTTTCACAATGATCACATCAGTTGGGGCAATACGAAAGAGTGGAAGCGCTATCTGAGTGCTTCCTTCCTCAGTGCAGCACAGAAAGAGGTGGGCTGCACTACAGAAGGAAGGAGCATGTCCCGACCGCTACCATCCGCCGACAGCCGGCTGGATGTAGAAGGGAGCATTCAAGACATTCTCTCATCCTGGCAATGGCACTGCTAGGATCACACCAGGATGTTGCAGGATGCAGATAAGATGCTGAAAGGGCCTTAGTCGTGCTTAGAGTAGACTCATTGAAATCAATGGGACTGAAGTACGTCATGACTGTAGTAAATCTCATTGATTTCAGTGGGTGTGCTCTAACCTGGCCAAATCTGGATCCCACGCAGTATTTTGTATTCTGCCCTACATGCCACTTTAGGCATATATCTTCTGATAATACGAGACATATAGTAAACTTATAAGTAATCACTTTTCCCTGGAGGACCTAGCAGTCTACCATGTTATATATCCATACTATAATTGAAAAAAAATCAATCTGTCTGTCTGCTATGCTATATGAATCCACATGTCTGATCTGGTGGCTTGGTGTGTTATTTAAGAGAACAAGAGCAAAGACTATGATAACATTTTGGATCTGCTTGGTCAATTTTCAGGAACCTCCTGAACAAACACATGGAATTTATGTGTGTTTTGTTCTAGATTGTATATTTAACCTGGTTTTGGCCAGAGGTGATATTTAGATGTAGTTAGACGTCCCAGATATTTCCTTGCAAGTTTGAAATCAATCGACAAATTTCACTTTGGGAGGGAAATTGCTGATTTGGGTCCATTTTCCTTGGAAAGCAGTGTGAAAATTTTTAAGCACTGTACAAAAAAACTTTTAATTCATATCACAAGCAAAAATCAGCAATATCAACCTGGATCACACCAGGTAAATTTCCTATATATGTGCATTTTGATATATCTATATTTATCTTTGCTTTCAAAGTTACATAGTGGTCCTTGCCCAGAGAGATTATGACTGAAGAACTCCAATTATTATTAATTGGAAAATTTGGTGATAAGCTTTGCTTCTGCTGTCTGCCAAAATAAATGGTTTTATTTTTGTAATGTGAATGGCATTGGTCACAACTCCACATAAATGTCATATTGTTTGTTAAAACCAGTCTGGCTAACAATCTAAAGGTAGCTGAGTTTCAGAAATAAATTTATTCTGTTGACACCTAGGACTTTTAGGAATTTTATAAATTATGAGAAAGATGGTTTACAAAATATGAGAAATATGAGCAGACAAGCTGGTGGTACTAAAGACTGTACAGTAGTGATGAAGGTAGATTTCATTTCCCAAATCAGATGTCAAAAGTCACTGTCAGACATCCCTCTCCCTTCTGTGTTAATCTATTCAGAGCCACAGCAATTTGCTTATTAGGCTCACTGCAGCTGTCTTGCAGCCTTTAAATGTTTTGTTCAGTATACAGAGCTGCTACATGCAGGATACGTATTTCAAACATACCTGTAAACAACACCTACTGTTTTTCTCCTCTATGGATAAGCCCTGCTTCCCACCCACCCGCGCCCCAGCACTGGAGGTATGAGTTTATCAGTTATTCAAATGCTGATTCACAGATTTAGCCATTTTGCCTTGCTTTTGCTCCTGCCATGATCTCTGATGAGTACTTAAAAAATGAAAATAAAGCATCATTCAAACGTCGTAATGTATGTTCTTGCCGTATATAAGCCTGCCTCATGTACTACTCTCTCAGTGACCTCTAGAGCTGAGAGCAGGAAGAGCTCCAGAGACAATCTGTTGTGAGCACAGTTGGCACCCACTTCTGGGAAGAGCAGATGCCAGCAGTGCTGAAAACAGCCCAATCCAGAGCACTTGGTATGGAGCAAAATGACCTCAGATGAGGATCCAGGGGATGGGAGTCCATCTATTGTGAATGCAACTAATGCCCACTCTTTCTGCTCTCACATCACCAGGCAACTGGCAAAATAGCACATGAGGCATGACTGGGGACAGCTCTGATTTGCCAGCTGGAAAGGAGAGAGAAAAGCAGCACTATGCCAGTTGCAATCCCATCAGTCAAGACTCCAGTGTTTGCTACATAAGGGCATTTTTCTGTGTACCAAATGCTTGGAGGTTGGTTGTTTGGGAACATGGCTTGTCCCAGCTCTCAACAAATAAGGAATATGAAATTAAAAATGTTCCATATAGCCCCCAAATAAAGGACATCTCCAGTGAAAAAGGATGCCTGGGAACCCTGGTCTGCATGAACAAACAGACTCTCTCCAGCAAGAAAACTGCACAAATGCAGTTTGAACAGCATATTGTACCATATAAGCTTTTATGAGGAGAGGCATTTTAAACGCCACTGTATAGTGCATGTGAAGTTCAGAGGGATTCCACTCTTAAAGAGTGTCCACGAATAATTTTAAATAAAGAAGAAATAAAAATAGTGACTCTCCTAGCTCACATTCTTCGTAACATTCTTCATAAGTCAAGAACAACATGAAGATTTGGCTGGTTGTTGCATTTCTGTGTCCACACAAAGTCTCCATGGCTTGCTGTCCCTTAAGAGTTGCCAGGTCGCAAAGCTACATTGCCATTCAAGCCCCAGGTGCTAGAGGCTCCTCCTGACTGGAAGCATTATCCAGGTTCTTCAGAGCAATGTTCCACTTTCAGCTTTTTCTTTCCCCATTTCTCTATCTTCTCTTTCTTTTTCCTCAAGCGGCCTCCTCCTTCACCTGTTCTTCTCTCAAGTTCCTGTTTCTCAGGTTATGCTTAGATTCAGAGCCTTGATACTAAACCCAAAGCAATAAGGGGTTCCTGGGAAGAACTCCATTTCAGGCTACTCTCAACTGTGTCAGTCCTAACTACAGTAGACTCTGAGAAATGAATGTGCCATGTTAGTTACCATTTATGTAAATTCTATTAATTTCAGTGAGTCTACTTGGGACTAACATTAGATTTAGTCCATTGCCATTGTTCACTTGCATGAGCAAGGCAAAAACATCCTTAACCAGGAGCTTCTTCACTGCATTATCCCATATGACATTGACCTGCCCTTTTTAAACTAATATAGCGCTAGGGAAATTCAGGAAGACCTTGAGGCAGTTACTGTTCTACCTTACCTGCTTAGTACCTGATCTACTTCACCTACTTACTCAGAAAATAAAATGTGGGGTGGGAGTGGGAAGAGAAGGGCCACAAGGCAGGATACAAATGAAATAAATTAAATAAACCATGCTCAGCAGGCACAGAGAAATGTTGGTCTGGATGCAGACTAAGCTCCACTTTGTTCTCATTGTAATCAATAGGACTAACATCCCATTGATTTCAGTAGATCTAATCTGAAAATCTTGATCCAGCCTGATATATTTTCTTTATAGCCTTAATAGTATTTCCAGTACATCTCTGTATGACCCCCTAATGTCAGCCAGGCAAATTGGTTTCAAGGTGTTTCCACTGAAGACATCCTCACTCCAGAGACTCCCTCATGCCCATTATTGTTTCCAGATAGTAATTCCTGCCTTTTGCATCCAGAGATCAGTGAGTAACCATCCCTGAAAAGTAATTATCAAACACCAGTGGTTGGTATGGTGCAACCTAATAGGATTAATATCCTCTTTTGGAGAATTAGTGTAAATTATAGTGTTCAGATAAAATATTCACGTTGTGTTAGTTGTTGATGTGTACTTTTGAATGATACATTTTATTTCAACTTTGACCCCTTTCTTCTGATCTTCTTTTTATCATTAACAAATCCCTTTATGAAGGTACTGAGTAAATGCCTGCCCACTTGTACAAGAAGGCATAATTTTTTCAGGTGTGCTGCACACACATGTCTTTATAAAATGTGGTAAAAGAGAATCCAAGGCAGAAATCTTATTCATATCTACTCTGAGTTGAGTCTCACTGAGTTCAAAAGGACTTACTTCCAGGTGAGTGTGTATAGGACTGCAGCCTTAACGAACCTTGCACAACAACTCTTTGGATGTTATTGGTTTCCACTTCCCATCAGAGTATAAGCTAGCCTGGTGAGAGGTTATGGGACCACTTATTCATTTATTCAGAATATGTTTCTGGACAAACCTGTCTGATGAAGAGGAGAACAAGTCTGAATCTGTTAGGAACTGTTTGGGTAGCTTGGAGTGAGTGGCTCTTTCTCAAGTTTAATTGTGAAATGGGAAAAGTATTACTAATTGACCTGTTCCATCTGAACTTGGGAGGATTAATGAGACTGTACAAGTGCTTTAAAGGATTTGTTGTATGATGTGTTAGAGAGCTGCCAAACAAGGTGGTTAACAATATACAAAATTTATTAGCTTGCTTTGTTACTCATTTTGTTACCTGTCACCATTTTGAGGGGAAGACCTATATGAAAGAAAGAAATGGCAACATTTTGGAGGCAAATCCTCTCAAAATGCCGCCTATAGTATTATATCCAAATAACAAAAATAAGTTACCTGGAAAATGGTAATGCTATTTACCTTATTTGCAAAAAGAGTGTCTTTATGCTCTCCTTACCTTCAGCGTTACACATTACAAGTAATGGTGTTACTTGAAACCTGTTATTTTCAAACCCTGTCTTCTTTATTTTCCTTCCGACAAAGAGCATCTTCTGGATGCAGTTCATTATTTCCTCTCCTGTTAAATAGGGCAAATCATATATATCTAACTGACATATGACTGCATATATGAATGGAACATAGATTGACTTTTTACTTTGGTTCAGAACTATCTGTTTCCCAGCCTCCAGTTCCTCCTCTGAGAATACTGAACTGCTTCTCTACCTTAAACTCCCCCACCCCACCTTCATAAAGCATGATCAGCTCTTTAATATGTGACTCCTTTTCCAGCGTGTGTATGTTGTACAGTTTGCCGAGTTGTCCGAGGTGAGTGCTAGATTCCTCTTCTGTAAATCATGCATTCTTGGAGAATATGAGTGCCCATGCCTTGTGGCTGTTATGCACAAACTCAGTTTTGTAGCACTAACAACAAAGCCACAGATTTATGATGCATGGCTGCATGTAGTTTTGATGACTCTCCATTGTAATGAGGTTTGTACTGACCTGTGTGGTGAAGATTGTGGAGTGATTTGTTTTAATTTTTGCACAAGCATTGTACAACGGACTTTTTACTAATAAATTTAACATTTAAGTTTGGGATAGTCTTTGATGTGCCCACTGAAATTAAGTGAGTATTTCTTAGGATAACAACCAGCAACACATAGCACGTTGGTCAGTGAGATATAAACTCATTGCTAGCCTGAATTAAGATTGTGTATTGGTCAGAGTTTAGAAAAGTTACTTTTGGGAGGAATCATTTCCCATTGGCCATACTGGCTGGACTCTTGAGAGTTGTAGATCAAAAAGGTCAAGGCTTTTTGGTCTAGGTTTTGCATCCTCTTTCAAACTCATTGGATGCCAAGCCATTAAAATTAATATAACCTTTGATCATGAGTGAACTACATGCTTCAAGGCACTCTTATGCAATGACTCAGAATTTGTTTTGAGGCAGAACTAGCAATCAGTTGCGTGGGATTGGTGAAAGTGACAGAAAATAAGCTTGTGACTTTTCAGTTAGGGATGTCTGCTTGGCTGAACTGCTCGGAAGCTTATGTTGAGCTTTCATTTGGTTGAGACCACCTGCTGTGCTAGAGCATATGGTCTCAGGGAGGCTATGACAGAGAAGAGTTGAGTACTGAGAATGAGGTGAGTCAGTGAACTAGTTTGGAGTGCAGCTAGCCCTGGTCAAGACAAGATGATGAAACGTGGTGGAGTGGGTTAGTAGCAGAAGAAAGGAGAACTGTGAATGTGAGTGAAAAAGAAGGGCTATATGTGAAAGAGTGCATGTGTGATGAAAGAAGAATGTTTTGTATGAGAAAGAGTTTTAAGTGGGTGGGCGTATGAAATAAATGTGCATGACCGCGTGTTTCTGAAGCTACATACAAGCATTCTGTACCCAAGAGGAGGCAGAGTATGCTAGCTCTATTCCAGCTTCCACCATCTTACACACATGGAGGTGGTGATCTGAAGAGGAGAGCTTCTGCTATGCATGACGTTTTCTATGTTTTAGAAACCTGGAAAATCAGCATTCCAAACTACATAGAGAGCCTTCATACACAAGAAGATTCTCTTCTTCAGAAAGTCAACCTCCAGTCCTCCTGAATGGGACAGAAACATGGGAGGTAGAGCAGGACTGGTATGCTTTCCCTCCTTGTATGTTTCAAAGTAATCAGTTTGAGAATGAGTAGGGTTGGGGCAGGAGTGTCTGTACGAAAGAGCAGGTGAGTCTTAATAGAAAGAGTGCATAGAAGAGCACAGAGATGTGGTCACCGGAGTCGGGGGGGGGTGTTGAATTTTTTTTAAAGCTTATTTCCAAGCTTTAAAAAATTCCAAGAAATGGAGAAGTACGGGTGAATTTTGAAAAATTATTTCAGAATGATGATAAAATGTTTAAGACAAAGTATTCTCTATACCTGACCTTAGCTGCCTGCAGATCAGTTTTAGGCACATTTAGGAACTGTTGAAGTTAGAATGGAACTTTGAAATGTTGCAGAATTCATCGCTTCTTGGGCTTTTGGCTAAGATCAAGTGTAGAAATGTTGCAGAATTCAGAAGACTTTGGGGCATTTGATCCAGGAAAGTGGTCAGTGATTCTGCTGTAGGTATCACTCTTCTAAGAGAGTGGGTCAGACTTTTGCCCTATACAGCTTTTGACTGTTCTTGCTTCTCACTTGCTTCAGATTCTTCCTGCCTGCAATGCTTCAAACTAGTCTAGTCTTCTTCTCTGAAGTGGTCATTTTTTAAAAACCTATTTATGCATTTATCATTTATTTTGTTCAGGTGTTTATGTATAAAACCCCACAGAGTGGTTGACAAAGGACTGAGGATGAGTAAGAAAAAAGATACAGGCCTCCACTCAATTGTCAGTCCAAAGTAGAATAAAACCACTGAATCATTATGCTACGGCTTATCAGGTACCTCCTGATTCAAAGGGTTTAACAGTTGGATTTAATTATAGGTTTTGCCATACATCTAAGCATGCTGAAAACCCTGGATTAATTTTAAAATTATGTGATTTTCCAGCAGTGTGGGGAAATCATCCTTTTCCTGGGTCTTGCTTCTCCCGCACACTTCCGTGGCACGGCTTCTTTCACATGTCAATCATCTTAGCTGCCTGAAGTGGGAGAGTTAGCCCTTCCCCCAGTTCCATCCTGCCTCTCAATGATCAGGAAAGGGCTTTGTGTTGCTCCAACCCTTTTCTCTTTGAGGGAGATTTAATTTTGTTCCTAGCTTCCCCACCCTAACAGGGACAGTGTGCCATGGATGGATTGATTGCACAGCCCTGATCTCTCCTCTGATAAGGAGTCTAGGGGCAACTGGGCAGGGGATGAGGAATGATCCAGCCATGCCTATGAGCGGAACCAACCTACCCTCACTGGGGAATTGAACCCAGACCGAATTTTCACTGCAGAGGTGTTGTAAATGCACAGTAGTGTATAAGGTAAAGAACAGGCACAAGCACTTGATAGCACAGTTTCAGCCGCTTCTGTAAGTACTGGCGACATTCCCACTTCTCTCCTGCCCTTCATGATCAAGGACAGGCCTTGTTCTCAGAGCTCTGTCACTGGATTTCACTTATAGCATGCCAAGCAGTGAGGTCTCAGGGGACAGGGAGTAGTGGGGGAAGCTACAGTGATCACAGAAGCCTCCGAAAATGGCAATTGTTTTGGGTGTGAATGATTTAAGCACCAAAAGCTACACTGGCCTAACTTCACCTAAACATCAGGAACAATTTCTAGATGGTAAGAGCTATTTGACAATGGAATATGCTGCCTCGGAGTGTGGTGGAGTCACCTTCCTTGGAGGTTTTTAAACGAGGCTGGATGGCCATTTGCTGGGGGTGCTTTGAGTGTGTGTTCCTGCATGGCAGGGGGTTGGACTCAGTGGCCATTGTGGTCTCTTCCAGCTCTATGTTTCTATGAATCTGTGATTTTATGATCAGCTAACTGCACAGCAAAGGCCGTCTGGTGGCCAGAAACATGCAAAACACTCTCGGAGATGGCATTCTTCTAAATCTTCATCTGTGTCTGTGGAAAGCAGGGGAGCAGGCTGGTGGTGCTCTGGTGGTGGTTTCTTCCTCTCACAAGTCTAAGAAAAAAGAAGAGTCTGGTGTTGCCTGTCTCTTCTATGAGGGACTCTTCTAATCTTCAGTCTCTCTTGTGCGTGGTCCCCAGATGAGGGGAATTTTAATCCTGAGCACATTCCTATTTGTCTTTTTGAATCTGAGGAGTTTCCAATCCTTCTGAGAAAGGTAGAGAAGACTCTGAATTTGACTTCTATCAGCCGGGTGACTGCTGGTCCTTCAGGGGGAGTGTCAGAAATCAGATCTAAGGCTAAGCAAGAGTCCTGTGTGGAACCTTTTCCAGCAGTTATTACAGATGTTATGGAGGGGAGTAGCCACACCCTGGCATGGCTAGGGAGGTTCCTGCCTTTTTAAGCATTTCTGTTTCTTGCCTCATAAGGTCGTGGAGAAATTGAAGCTACCCCTCACTGGTGGCCCTGTAGTGGGGTTGTTTTCGAGAACTCCTTTTCCTAAAGACAGATGTAACACTGCCCAAAAATTCTGAGGATAAACAGCCAGGGGCTTTCTTTCACAGGTCTCATGAGGCACTGCTCTCGCCATCAGAGTTGCATGGTGACCTCCTTGTTTGCCAGAGTTGCGTTTAGGTGGGCTAAGGAACAGCTTCCATTGATTTCCAGTAGGGAGACTAGGTTCAAACAGGGCATCAATAAATTGTCTAAGTGACATTTGGATGAAGCCCTGCCTTGCAAATGTGTGGAAGAAGCGCAACTCAGCATAAGGATTCCCTCCCCACTACTGCTGAAAAGGAACCTTCACAGTAAGTACCAATGTTCCAATTCATTTCAATTACATGTAATTGTTTTCTGAATTGTACTCCAAATTTTAAATACCTAATTTGGGAAACAGAAAGCTATCCTATGATTCAAACCATTAACTGGAAAAATTGAAGCCCTAAACAAAAGCACAAATAAATAAGTAAATAAATAATGTCAATGGGACAATGAATCCAGTTCACGTTTTGGACAGCTTTTAAGAGCCTCTCCAAGATACTGAATCTGTTTAGGACTATGTTCAGCATCTTGGAGAGCTCTTTTAAATCCTGGAGTGGATTCATCACCCATCTGACATGGGAGTTGCCCAACTGTCAGTGAATAAAGGTGAACACTAAACATCACTTATCCTTGAATATGCAAATTTTGGCATTTGATCTTATCTTTATGCATAATCTCAACCAGGAAACACACATTCTGAGTATTTCTATGAAATAGGTCTTATAAACTTGAGTGTGCATACTCTGCCCATAACACTATTGCCCAGGGAAACTATGCTGGTGTTAGGGGGGACGTACTAAGGTGATGGTAGAAATAAAGTGGCCATAGCTGATGTAGTGGTTATGGTAATCATGTGGTGTTTTGTTTTGTTCTTTTATAGTTAATAAAAAAAATTAAAAAATAGCTGATGTAGTAGTGGGTGAGATGACAGCAAAAGCCATTTTCTGTTAGAGCAGCTGTTTTTCTTAATGGAGATGGCTTTAACTGCTGCCTTCCCTCCCCTTGCAAAGGCTGTGCACTGCTTGAGAAGGTGCTATGCCTGCATAATAGATAGTTATGTGAGCATAAATCACTGACAGGATCCTAGCTACTGTATGCACCTTCAAGAAATGGGCAAATGTTTTCTAGGTGCTCAATTACTTGAGAAAATGACGCACTCTGTATTCTGTAGCTATTATGATGCTCTGTATTCTGTGGCGCTCTGTATTCTGTGGCTACATCCAAGTTCCTCTATGCTTTTAATGTAGAATAACCATACACTAGCATAGTCACAGAGTTTTGTGTCTGGTTTGCAGTGGGGACCTCAGCCTTGAGCTTATCCATTGTACAACAGTGGATTAGCTTCCCACGTACCAGCTTGAAATTGAAAGACAGGGCTGTGTGTACATTTGTGGAACAATTGTCTGCAATAGGGACCACACTTACATAACATCTGAGAAAGCAAAACTTCTTGTAATGCTGTTTTTACAGTAGTGCAGTGCTCCAACAGGCAACTGACCTTTGTTAGCTCATTTTCTTGAGCATTCTAACAGATTTCATGGATTTGACTGCCTTTTCATGTGATTTGTTTTTTCTTTTTTAATTTTTTTTGCCAATTTTTTTTTATTTAAACAATAAAATGAACAACATAAAATAAACAAAAAACCAATAACAATGTTAAGAGTTTTGTAGTCTCTGATTGTCCTCTGGAATAGAAACTGGTAGGCTTGGCGCTGCCTCTTCCTCCATCTGTACAATGGACAAATTCTTTTATATAATGTCTTTTAAAGGTTTGATTCCTTAATAATATACAGTCAGAGCTGTCCAGCAGTGGAATGTGCTATCTCGGAGTGTGGTGGAGTCTCCTTCTTTGGAGGTTTTTAAGCAGAGGCTGGATGGCCATCTGTTGGGAGTGTTTTGATGTGTGTTTCTAGATAGCAGGAGGTTGGACTTGATGGCCTGTGGTCTCTTCCAGCTCTATGATTCTATGATATATGTGTGCTACATACTTTTCATTGCATACTCTGCAGTGGAACTCACCTGCTTGAGCTGTACACATTATTTTCTGCCTGTGATACAGTTGCATATTGACTTGTGGAAGGTTGGTCTGACTTGGCCTGGCAAAATGTTGGCATGGTATCATGTGTGATGGCAGGAGAATTACAAGAACAGGCAAAACTTAGATGACGAGTTACATCTGAATCCCATACCTTAAACAACAGCCATATTTTTCCCCATATAATATCTTTGGCAGAGACAGCATGTCACCATTGCTCCCACATACATCTGGTCATATTTTGAATGTAAACAATGCCAACAAAACTTTCTGCCAACTTTGCCTATCATAAACAGGGAAGTTCATTTATTAAAAAGCAATCTATGGACCATAAGTGCAAAAAATAAGAATTGTGTGTAGATTTCCTAGAGAAAAATGTCCATTAATGCTAAAACACAGTGGAATGGACTGAATAATGATCACTTGCAAAAATGATGCAAGTGTTTAGTTTATAGTCCACAGTAGGAAAGTAGAGCAGAATATGATTTGCAGTGAAAAAGGCAGACCCACAAAATCAGAAAAATGACCCTATGATATGGCTTGAAGATATGTAGTGATCCTACAGCTGTTGCTGTGGAATTGTAATAGAAGGCTTTGAGCATTATGCCAGGTGATTTACCTTCTTGGCTTAATGTCAAGCCATTTTTCAGTATTCAGGTTTTTTTAATCTCAGTGTAGAAGAGCATCCCTTCTAACTGCAGACTGAATAAGTTGGTGCTTACCTCCAAGCAACTGTAAGAATCCATCTTAGATCTTGAATTAGAAATGGAAGATGCAGTTCTGCTCACATAGCATGCAGAAGGTGTTAGTTATGGAACAGCTCCTCATGGTGGTGAAGCAGACTGCGCTTTGCCTCTGATGGTTGTATCGACATACTCCATTATAACTGTAGCTTAAGCAAGGGCCCTTCTGAATGTTCATCACCCAGGATGAACCAATAACCACCCAAAAAGTGCACACCTCTATTGTCACCTGAAGCAAGACTTGGGTAGAATTGAAAAATTGGGTAGAATTGAAATTGAAATTTAGGTGTGAGGGGCTGATTTCTCTTAAGAAATTACAAAATCTTCCATTTCAGAAGTAGAACTAGGGCTGCCTCTTGTCTATCCAGGTGTAAATCATGGACTTCATGTCAATGGCAATTGGTCATTGGTGAGGCATTAGACCTGGAATGCATTATCCAAACTTAACAAACAAACATCTTGCTGTGAACTCTAATAATAGTGCCTGTAGGATCAATGGCATGTAGCTCTAATTGATTCTGAATTGTTAACAGATTAAGACTTGTTGTAGTAACAATATTTGTTTGAGTATTCTATAAAGACATAAGTTGGGAGTTTTGTGCGGAAATTCTCTTCTGCTACCAAAGTTTTGTTCTGATCTGTTTTGGTGCACTAAGAAATCAGTTTAAATGCCAAATTATTTCCCTTTTGATTTTAGAAGAAACCACAAACATCTCATTTTGTAATTTGTCCATATTATCTTTCAATTTTTTTATTTGGGAACTAAATATGACAGAGTTTATGTATGGGAAAGTAGATATAATCATGATATTATATCCAAGTATCTTCGTATTTTAGTATTTGCTTAGTTTGGTTCTGTCTAGCGAACAGAAATTCACCTATTTCGTTCATTCTACAATTTTTTAAAAAAGATTGTAATCTCTGCAGAATAGCTTTGTAAACTTTGTTTTTACAGAACCTAGCTGTAATTTTGTTTAATGTTTTTGATTTTACTGGTGGCTTTTGTTGAATAATGTTAGCTCTTTTGTTTTCTGTGTTTTGTATTGTTTCAAGATATTTTAAACAATAAATTACTGTGACATGATGATCCTACCACAAATTCCAGTAGTGGCTGGTAGCTAAAATAACAAAACTGAACTGAGCTGAACTTTTAAATGGTTTAACGATTATGCTTCAGATAATAACAATGTATCTCAGCAAGACTTGGCTGAGCTCAGGATTTAATTTTTCCTGCCATGTGCTTTCTATTCATTGTTTTTTTCTTTCCTTTATGTAAATATTATCGGACACTGATGTAAGTATATTGCACGATTGGACATGCTTCCATGTAAACATGCATAGATAGGACTGGACTGCACTAGTTAAAATAACTTATCCATAACACTTAAATGATGTACAGGATGATTTGTTCTTGGTGTGTGCTAGACTGCTTGCCTAATCACAGCTTTTCCAGATTTTATTTTAATGGTTAAGCCTCCTAACTCTGTTTTCTTAGATCTGAGACTCCTGTGTGCTGTATATGGCAGTGTTAGCTTCTTTATTTAGCAACAATAGAGTGGCTGAACACTAAGGGTGGGAATCATGCGGCCCTCCAGATGTTGCTGATTTGCAACTTCCAGTAACCCTAACCGGAATAGCCAGTAGTGAGGAATTCTGCAAGTTACAGTCCAATAACATTTGAAAGGCCACATTATTTTCACTCCCATTGTAAACACACAGCTTGTCTGGTTTTCTTCTGATCGAGGCTGTGTTTAACACATCCTAAGTCCTAAAATGTTTGCGGCATTTGGTATCTGTTGCTAACTAATTTACTTTGCTTTATTTGTAACCAAAAAATAGAAAATGTAAGACATTTTTGATGTGACTTTACTCCACAGTAATACAATTGTAGCACATATGGAATACACTACTTACCCCAAATATACTTTTTTGCAGTTAATATGAGTTAATGTTGCATGGTCAGAGGTTGATGTCGTTAGACACAATACTTCCTTTAGTCATGCACAGATGTCTACCCTGCATTAATTAGTACCTAAGAAGAGCCCTATGAGACCAAGATTTCTTCAGTATCTTGTTACCAACCATGCCCAAGTAAATGCTTTTGGGAATATCACAAGGCAGGCATTAGGCCAGTCACCAAATCCTACTGCTTGCTCTTCAGCAGTTGAGATCACCTTGCTCCTGAATGATGGGTTTCTTCCCATTTACTGTCATTGATAATAACTGCAAATACATCTGTCTTCCATTGTCTAACTTCATTAGTCATCTCCACATATAGCAATTAATTCCGTATGTTAGTTTATGGGTCTTTTGAAAAAGGACTTTTTTTCATATTTCTACTGTCAGTTTCATTCAGTGGCTACAAGTTCCATTTCGAAAGAGGAAGAAGAAAGGTCCTTTCTATCCATCTTCCACACTGGAAGCATAATTTTATAATTTTAGTTTTGCCCTTGCTACCCTTTAAAAGGAAAATTCTTCAGCCTTTCCAAACGAGAGAGGTAATCCAACCCTTTGATCATTTTGGTTAGCCTTTGGTATACTTTTTCCAGATGTACCATATCCTTCTTGAGAAGAAGTAACCAGAAGTATTTCAGTTGAGGTCACACCATATCTTTATATCTGTATGCTGTAACACAGACAGAACCCCTTGGATTTTCATTCCATTACTAGCATGCAGTTTGCCTTTTCCACCATGGTTGCTTTCTGAGTTGACATTTCACCACTCCTTTCTTGTAGAGTCACAGATACGTCACTCCCCATCAGTGTCAATCGAGTTTGCCCTAGCGTGCATCATCACACTGACACGCTGAATCTCGTATGCTGTTCTCTTATACCTTCACCTTTACCTACTTTGGTGAGGTCATCCACTTCACAGCTGTTGTTGGATCACTGCTGGCTGGGAACGATGGGAATTGTTTCCTCACATCACTTAGGGACCAAGATTGGCAAAGGCTGGTATATATCATCTAATGCAGGATTGGGCAACTTTTGGCCCTCCATATGTTGTTCATGGCACCTGTAGCCAGTATAGCCAGTAGTGAGGAAGGGTTAAGATGCAGTCCAACAACATCCAAAGGACCACAAGTTGCTTGCTTACAATCTGAGTGATCATTGCTAGGTACATGTTTATTGAGTCTCACAGGGAATTCTGAAAAGAAGAATGGGATCTTTTTCTTGTAGAAACCACATTGCTTCTACCTCAGGAAATCTTTCCCTTTGTATCTTTTAATTAAACCTAGCATTAGCAGTGTAATAACAAATAATTCAGTTTCACGGCAGTCTCTTTCTCCCCACTCTCCCCACTTTCTCCCCACTCTTCCTCCCCACTCCCCACTCCCCACCCAGTCTCTTTTTCCTCACCCTTTCTCCCCACTCCTTATTTCCTGTAATAAGCTGTCAAGATGGGGAGGGAACTCTCCCTCAATTTCCGCACTAGTCTGTTATAGCATGATGATTCCACTTTCAACATCCTCTGGAATCCTGGGGTTTGCAGTTTTGGGAGGGGCCAGCTGGCCCCTCCCAAAACTGCAAACCCCAGGATTCCAGAAGATGTTGAAAGTGGAATCATCATGCTATAACAGGTTAGTGTGGAAATGGCCACAGTCATGTCCCTGAGGGTCTCCTCTGCCTCTCCCTCTGCTTCTCTTGGTTTAGTCAGTTCTAGATCAGCCAGTCTGTAGGAGTGGCCATAGAGGCCTTCCAAAATCTGTTAAAAGATGTGTGCATCTCCTAAACTACAAATAGTTTCCCATCTCCTCTATAAATGTTCAAGTTATTCTAGATTTAGTTTTTTAAAAAGCTGGAGTTTAGGTAACAAATAAACAATGACTGGGCAGTGTCCTTTTAAAGTTCCTTGCTTAATGCCAGGCTCCATTCAGTCCTCTATCAAGGATGGCCAGAATGAAAGTGGAAACATTTGGCTGATCACCTGTTGATTTGGAGTAGATTGGCAAAGGTTTAATTTACTGCTTATCTGACTGATGCACTGAATTTTGATTTGGCAGTGGCATTTTAATTCTATATATTCTCATTTGATTTCTTTTTTGCTTTCCTGTTTTTGGAATTCAGCAAGTGTAGAGTGTATTTCCTGATAATTTGGTGTAACACTTGCCTAGAAAAAGAAATCATATTGATGACTTGCATGTTCTCCAAACAGGACAGGCCTGTAAGGTAGATCTGGATTTTTTAAGACTCTTCCCCAAAACAGAACAAGAGGACACATAATTTTAGTTAAGCATGGAAGAGCATCATCTAGTGGCCAAAGTGTTGCTTGTATAATCCTTACAAGCCCCTTCCGATACACACATTCTCTAAGTTAAACCTATAACCAATAATTAGGAAAAGTTTATATTATATTAATCAGAAAGGTTTTTACATCTGCCCACTCACATTTTATTTTCAAAATACCCTTGTTATACTTTTAGCTGAGGGACAGGCTATCAGGATATGCTGGATCAGAACTCTCTGAGAACATGTTGTCTTTTACTGATGGGATTATATCATTAAAATTTCCTGATAAGAACTCCTCAGTGTCAGAGCCTCATTTATAGTTGGCTGCTGAGATGTATCTTCCATCTCTTCTCCACAGTACTCATTTCTATTAGGAGTACCGTTGACATTTGCAACCAAATCCACTTCTACTTTCAGTGGATCAGACACCAGATTTCTGTGAAATACAAAAGGATGTGAAGAGCTTTTCTGTAACGGAAAGATAGATTGCTCTCTTTCTTAGCCACTTTCTTAGTCCTCTCTCAAAAAAAGTCTCATGTTTTGCTTTGTTTGTTTTTAGTAAAGCCACACTTCTCCCCTTCTGGATGGGTTTGCAATCCTTCATTTCTCTAGCATCTTGCATTTGACACCTTTGTTTTCACCTCAGTAGTTTTTCTACTTTTTCAGAAGCCACCATTTATCAACTAACACAAAACTTTGCTGTCACTCTTTTGTGATGGTGGTGTAGGCATATCTCATTCCTGCCCTGTGAAGATCAGATCACATAGGTTTGCAAAAATCCAAAAATAATTTCTTAAGGAAAGTATAGGGTAATTGCATTTCTGCTAGCACTGGGTGATAAACCACATGCAGAACCTTTAGACCCTACACCCTTCACAGAACTGCTTGTACGGTTTAGCCACAACATCTTCCCATGAGTTGAGGCTGGTTATCTTGTTCCTGCTACTCTGTCATGTGATTCAAAATAGGGCCCCACCAGAAGCCAGAGTTTGGAAAGATGCACAATGGCACAAGAACTGTCCAGCAAACAACACAGAAAGTTTTTGATGTTGGCTTGGTACTGGTTAAGCTTCAGCTGAGCAGCTTTATAGTTACTTATGCCATCCCACCAATTTCTGGCCCATCATCAGAAACTTTAAATGGAATGCTTGTGATATCAGATATCCTCCTTGGAAACAGTGCTCAGAAAAAGTCATTCCTTGCGTTGCCAGTGAGATGCTGCACCTTCTTTCTGCATATCCCTAGGGACATACCATCAGCTCAATGCTGTGGTCTTGCTGATAAACCTGCATAGCAAGGGATGAAGCTAGTTCAGATGCAACAGTGCCTTCAAACCTACATTTTCTTCGCAAATAATGTTTCTCAGATGGTGGCCTCAGTGACTCTTCTGGAGATTTGTCAGTCCTTGTACCAACAGTAAGGCCTTCTTCTTCCTCTGAAGACTCATGCAGTTCAGGACTGGTCCTACTGGGAAAGTGGTGGGATATGACACTGTGCAACATTTGTGTTAACTTTAGTTATATCTGGAGTTGTCACAGCACATTCTTGAACCCACCATCTATTTTTTTTTCTTGGTCACTGACAATGCAGTTTGGCTAACTGAGCACCATTCATAATCTCATCTTTTTTATATTCATGTGGTTATGCTCCTATATATTTTCAAAAGGTAATCTGTATTACATGCAAATAATATTGGTTCCTGTGTAGCGTTTCTCAAAGTTAATTTTTCAGATTGATTCCCATGATTCAGTCAGCTGTAGCATTTCCCTAATGGACTTCTTTTTTTATGTGCCTTAATGGTGCTGGGGGAGCAATAAAACCTGAATGTATAGAGGGATCTTTTCCTGCTAATGAAGGAGTGGGCATAATCACTGCAGTTCTTTTAGGAATAATGTGGAAATCATGTTTTATATTCATAAAATTTGCACGCTTCACTACATTATTGAGTTGGCTGTTACTAAATAAGTTGATTCTTTTAGCTGATTGAAATTATAAATGACAAATAGCATCTTCAACTGTCCCAGTACATTTGGCTTAGGTATATTTCTGACAAGTTGATGCAAGCAAGCTATGCAAAAAACTGGTGGTTTACAAATTGTAACTCAACTTAGTAGCCACATATTAATGTTTAATGGCCATTCTGTCCTCACACTTACAATTTAAATAAGACACGATACCCAAGAAAAAAGGAACAGAAGTGCAGGAAGGGGGATGAAGTTTATCAGATGCTGGGTGCTCTTCTCCATGAGAATTACCCCTTAAATAGATTGCTAGTTGTATTGGAGAGCTTCAAAATGCACATCACTTTTTAAATAGATTTATGGTGGAATTCTGTTTATGTTTACTCATTTATAACTGCCATTAAATTCAGTCAGACTTGCTTCACAATAAACATACAGAACATCACAGTTTAAAAAACCAACATAGCAGCTATGGTCACATTTCCAATTTTAGCCTCCCTTGCTTTTCCAAATCTCTCTTCTGACTAGTTTTTAAAAGAAAACAAATTTTTAAAATGACAGGCTACAGCTCTACCTTCTAAGCTAATCATCCATGTAGAAGATAAATTGTAATGCTTGCCTGAAAGGAATCCTCTTGTGCTCCTCTATCAGGCAGTCTACAGAAAAGCCCTCAGGGGAGGATAATTATTGTAACCGTGGAAATCTGGCTCTGCTTAAACTTTGCTGTTGCCTGGCATTTTCTTAAAAAATGATTAGAGTGTGTTCCTGAACCAGCAGAGCCTGTGAAAGGAGAACCAGCCCACCTTATAAAGGAAGACAAGTTCCTCCGTATCCTTGCATTATTTGCAGTTTGTGGCCTTGCAGGAAGCATGAGAAGAGGGAAACACCCTCATCCCCTGGTGGGTGAGGAATTGTATAGTGCAGAAAATTACTGTGCAGTTGGCCCCCCACATTCACTAGGTTTAGAGGCACAGGACTCCCACAGAAATGGAAGAATCACAGATATCAAAATGTGCGTGCATGTCTGTGGGAAGGGGGCTGAGACATGGTTGGGAGAATGGACACACAGGGTCCAAATCAGGTCAGGGAAAGGAGAGGGAAAAGGGCTAGATGCTTTATGTTCTCCTGGTCTTGCAATCTCAAGCACACTGAACAGGAAGCCAGTATATTTAAACTCACTGGGACTTATTGCATGAATAAATATGCTTAACACTGTCCCACTTTGGGGGGGGGGTCTAGTAGGGACAGTTTTGATCTAATGTTGTGCAGATAATAGGTTCCATGTTCCTTCCAACCTCTCTCTGTTGCTTATACCTTCTCCACACAAGTGGAGATCCTGACTGGCCCAGCCCTCTGCTTTGTGTAAAAGTGCTCTGCACTTGTATGTTAGCACTTACATAAAACCATTGTATAGAGAAAGAGACTTTGCCGGTGGTTGGGCATTCAGTGTGTGATGGGTGTTGTGTGAGCACTCCCTCACTGATGATACAGGTTGTCTACTCTCACTGCTACCAACAGGGGCAATAACTGAAGGAGTACAAAATAAAGCATTTTTAAAACAAACACAAAAATCATCCCTCCATATGCAAATACTGAAAACAAGTAAACATTCCTCCCTTCCCTCTTCATACTTCTTAGAAGTTTCAGATAAGAATGTTCTTTAACTCAGGTTGCAATTCACTTTCTAGTCATATGTTTTATATATGAGGGCTTAGATGTTTAGTCAGTACATACAGTGGAATCTCTGTCCTGATTTCCTACTATTTTCATTCACTTTTGGCTATGTTTATTATATTGATTCCACAATTTTCTGTAAAGGAAAAGAGGGATCTCAAACGTTCCTTTTTTTCCCTGTTTTCCTCCCAGGTGCTGTAGCGGGACACAGAGGCAGGAGACCAAGAAGTTAGGAAAAAGAATTTTAATTTTTAAGAAGTGGCCGGGCTGCTTGGCTGGCCAATAGTGCCAAGAGCCCCAAATTCAGTTAACAGAGTGATTTTATAGCATTTCTGACACACAAAGATATTTCTCCTTGCCCCTCCTTCTCTCCTTCTAGGATTGACGCCTTGCAAATGTTTTGTTTCACTCTCCTTGTCCCTGAATTGTTTATATTTTAGAAATAGGGAACAGGGCAAAACATACAACTCAGTATGCTAAGCTTTGACCTTGCTTCTGGTACAGGAAGACTCTACTAGTTCTGTTTAGCTCAGCACGTAGCATTCTCTGTAATTCAGCAGAGCAGACACACAGTTGAAGGATTTCTTCAAACATTTCTATAAGGGTCATTTCTATAAGGGTCCTGAGGCTATCCAGACTGACCCTCCTCTACAGTCCACTTCAGTGCCTTCTGTCAGTGGTGTGACCACCCCTGGATACCACCCACTGTTGTATAGCTTCAAAACATGGGCAAAATCCAAGCCCAAAATTTACAATTTACTGAGGACAAAAAGAAAACAATCCCCAATTACCTGTGAGCTTAAATACATTTTACTCGAATAATGAAAGAAAAGGGCAGATAAATAAATATGAGGCATGAAAGAGGGACAAATTAGTATATGGTATTCATGTTTGATTTGCTGGCCAGTATATGTTCCAGCTATACTGATAGGCTTGGGAAGTTGGTGAAGTAGGGCATGAATAGTGGGAGACTGGAACTCCATAAATTAAACAGTCTGAAGTTTCATCTTCCTTCAAATAGCAATTTTTTTTATTAAATAGGAACAATGAAGCTTAATTAATCAATACTTGTAAAAATGGGCCATTGAGAACTTTTACAGGAGTGTGGAAGATTGACTTTTTCCTGAAAGAGTTGCCTTCATTTTTTTGAACGAAAGAACCTTGAGAGTTGACTCATCAAAAGACAAAAGTGGCAGCATCTTGCACCCTTTATGCTCAGTTTACCAACTTGCTAATGAGGAAGGTAAATGAACGCTATCCAACTTCTTTCGTCAGTGTTATGTGCTTCCCACTACCCTGATCAGTGAGAAGGGCGGTACTATCAAATTTAATTTCCTCTAGAAAAAAAAAGAGAGTGTCAAACATAGAAGGCATTTTAATAATCTAAAACTGGGTTGCTTCAAATAAACTAGTGGGGCCAACTGGAAGCAAGAAGACTTCTTAAAACAGTCTTGTATCAAAGATTGTCAGGTTACTTCCCACACTGATGACTAAAAGGTTATTAATGACAAAGCTATTGCTACTGGCATGTGATTTTTAATCTCACTGATACTATTAACCCTTGGAAAATATGCATGGGCCAGGCAATAGGTGGTGTGAGTCAGTTTGCCAGTGAACCCAAGCCTTCTCTGATCTGTTTCTCTTCAACGTTTAGATCTTAAATGCCTGTTCTAAGTGGTTGAACTAGAGAGTGAGGCAGACACTGAAAACCCACCTGAGGCAAACTGTGAACCAACTGACGTTGTGTTCTCAGATGACGATGAGAAGGACTCGCTGGATTGTACATCCAAGACTAAAAGACCTCAGATGAAGGATCCGGTCATTGAGGTATTTCCACAAGGGACATAGACTTCAAAAACATTTAACAGCTATCTAGCCTTCTAGAACATATTTGCAATGAAAAAAATCTGCTAAAGCTGGCCCTCATCAGTTCAATAAGTTGCTTGTTTCATGTAAAACTGTTATTGTGTCATCATAGGAACATCTCTCCAGAACTGAGACCTGTCCCTTGAATGATGGGAATGAAATGTCCTTACACAAAAATAATAAATAGAAGTCTTTAAAAGGTGTGTATATGTATGGCCATAACTATTTTCTAGGATTAAGAAATTTTCATTTTCAGAAACTATATTTCAAATTCAATACTCATCCACAAAAGCATGTAGACAGTTAAGGCTCCCTCCTTTATATTCTGTGCTGTGTAATCAGTAAAGACACAGGACCTATTATTCCACTTTCTGTGGAATTCTGGGGTTTGTAGTTTATTGAGGCCAAAGAGCTCTCTGGCTGAGAATTCTAAAGGCCCCCTCCCTAAACTGCAAACTCCAGGATTCCACAGGATGTTGAAAGTGGAATAATAGCACAATAACAGTGTGGTACGGAAAGGCCCCCAGTCTCACATATTTTACTACTTAATAACTTAAGCCAAGATCTTATTAACCAGAGGAACAGCAACAGTACAGGAGTAGGTGGAAGTGTAGTACTTGAAGTTAAGAACCCAGGCGTATGTCACCAACAGGATTCCAGCCTTAGCCTTCATGGACCTAGACCTTTCCTCATTCAGTCTTGATGTGTACCTGTACACACCTACACCCACATCTAGAACATCTAACTGTATATCTTTTGGACATTTGAATTTTGACAACCAATTTATCTGGAAGTTTAAACTGCTGCTTTGTATAAAAGTGTATAAGGAGTACACACTAAACTTGCTTGAGATGTGGAGTTCAATCCTGTTCGCCTGGACAAAAGTAAAAAAGTAAAAGCTGTTGTTGTGTACCTTCAGGTTGTCTCTGACTTATAGCAATCTTAAGGTGAATTGTGGAGTTTTCTTGGCAAAATTTGTTCAGACTGGATGTGGTATGTTTTCCTCCTAAAGTTTAAACCAGTCCTGTAGGTAGACTATATTTGTGATTATCCTTATCTTATAATTGTTTTCGTTATTATCTTCAGTTTATTCAATGGTTCTTCTTAGTAGATCTACCATATAATTATTGAATAATAAGTGAAAACCTATGTATAACACATGGATGCAGTGGGTCACTGTAGTCAAGACAACCACTGGAATTCAGGGCAGTATAGCCCATTGTCACTCCCAGGCTAACCTAATGTGGAGGGCTACAACTCAGGCAGAGTAGCTGCATTCCAATTGTTTTCTTAACCTTGGCATAGATCTAAAAAAAGCTGCAGCCCAGGTGAATCGACGACATGAGCCAAACGTATGATTGTTGTCATATGATAGGTTATATTAGTCAAGAAACTGAGCATTCAGAAATATGTGTTCCTTTGTACATAATCTGTGTGAATTCCCTCTTTCTGACTTACCCACAGACAACAACACACACACCCTCTTTGTTTCAGTGGTAGAGGAAAGGATGCTGCCCTCTTCCACCACTCATTATCTTCTGTTGTTACAGCCTGCTTGCTCTTGCCAGTAGTAATTCTTATTTGTGTGTGTGTGGACCGTGTTTGGCTTAGCTTAAAACTAGACTAGACATAAACCGCATTACTTGGTCACAGAACTCTTTGCATTGATTGCAGTCAGAAATTTGAAGCTGCATATCATTTTGGCATACATGGCAGATATTTATCAAACTAGTGAAAGGGAAACAACTGAAATATTTTTGAAAACTAAACCATCTACAAAAGCTTATTATTTAACCAAAGTGGGCCCCAAGACAGCTCACATAGATTGAAACAAAACACAGCTAACTACTGTGGAATTAAATATGATAGCCTATTAAAAACAGCACTAATTTTAAACAGCTTACTACCATTTGAAACAGAACAATAGATACAGAAGTACAACGCTCCCCATTAAAAAGACTATTGTACAGTAGCCAGTTATATACTCAAAGGCTCGGCTGAACAAAAAAGTCTTTGCCTGCTGGGGAAGAAGAAAATGGGGATAAGTCTAGCAGAAAATTCACAGTCTAGAAACAGCCACCAAGCAAGCTTTCTCATGTGTCCTTACAAGTCAGGCCTGTAATAGTGGTGAAACTGAGAGACAGCTCTCCTCCAAGGAAACTCAGACAGCTCATTTAGGAACAGCCTTTCAGATGAGTCTAATTCAGTAGGGTTTACTCCCATGTTTAAATGAACAGGATCACAAATTTAGCCCCAAATGTATTTGTTGAACCCAAGAAGACTTACTGGATAAATGGAATTTATTTTAGTGTTGATTTACCAAGTCTCCATCAATTCAGTGGCTCTACTCTACTTAGGACTAACCGTTTTAGATATATGCTTGGCAGCATGGCCCACTTAATTCAGGAAGATATACTTCTAAGCAAACATGTTGTTTTCAGTGTGAAAAAGTGCTCCCAAGTGAGATATTAAATATTTAGTGTACACATTTTAAACTGCTATAACTTGGAGATTCCTTATTGAATTAATCTGAAACTTGATTACATTATTCTGCTTACAAATTAAATTGTCTATCCCAAATATCTGATCTGTAGGACTAATCTTGGTTATAATTACCAGACTTTATAGTGATAAACACTATAAAACCAATTGATAATTTATGGATCCTCTGGTATGTCTAGCTATCTACCCTGCCAAATAACTGCTAACTGACTTGCTTTTAATCAGCCAATTTTAATGAAATACTTATTCTGCAATATTTAGCAAAGTTGACCTTATTATATCTTAAGTTATTGAAGCAGGCATTACTTTAAAAAATTACCTAAATTTTCTTGAATTCTTGAATTAAAATTCATACAGATTTTAAAATATAAGATCCCCCATGGCTTATTTTTTTGAGTCATCGATTTTGAATCTGAACAGTAACAAACCCAGTTTTACAACCTATAAAAGCTTTCTAAATCTCAAATATTCTAAGATGCATTTGAATGTACAATGGCATGTGTGTAGCCTACGTGTGTAGACTAATTTGTTTGCTAAACATATTCCATACTTTCTTATTCATGAAATCAGCAACATACATATATTAACATTCTTAATTCATAGACATTTATATTTCTAATATATGCTCTGAATTGGATTAAAATTAAAATCCAATTCAGTCCCAAGTTTTAAATTTGAAATTGATTAATTTATCTGCTGATTTGTTTAATGCAGTACTTTTAAAATCCCTAATATCTTGTTGTTCAAGCTCTTTCCAACTTGTGACAACACTAATACACATGTATATAATGGTGCAGATTGTTCCTAAACTGGCATGACTTCAAGTTATAGTGTGCAGAGATAGGGATATCACAAGTCATCTTATGATAGCATTATGTTAAGTGAGTTTCACTCCCATGTTCCTACAGTAAAGACAGTGCAGGAGGAAGGAAATAGCTGCTGCTGGGGATGGGAGAATCAAGAAATTAGCCAGATTGGTGCAGATGTCATTTCCCAAGGAAAATCCAGTTTACTCTGTCAAAGTAAAGTAAAAGAGCTGTCTCAAGTAATTATACATCCAACTAATTAACAGAGAATCAAGCATGGCTGTCCTTCTCCACCTGTGTGGAAGTGCACACATCAGCACAACTAAACACCAGGGACTATGTAATGCAAAAAGACAAGGTAAATGATTGGGCTGTACTTTACTAGACTTGTATGTTGACATGCTCAACAAGATGATCCACAGCATTTGTAAATGCTTACAAGTAGTGGCTGTGCCTCGTATGGAGGTGGGAGAGGAATGTGTCATGACATTATTGAGGTACTCTTGCATTGCTTCTTGTTGATGAGTGCCTTCCATTCATGGAGAAAATGAGATGTCATCAGTAGTGACAGCTATGGTGACATTCTGCTAGATCTGTGGAAATGGCTATGATAGCTTTCACTTTGATTGCTATATTGTGCTTTTAGCATTATTTCTGAGAAGAAATGGGATGCCACGTAATGATGTTAAATACTAAGTAAGCCTTTATGGACAATATCGTGCTATATGCATTGCAGATTTTCCAGATGCCCATAGTAGCCATAGTTGGCAGGAAACTAAGGCACTCATAGGTGATATGTCTTCCAAGATATCATTATAAGAGATAAAAGTCCTTATATACTCTAAAAAGTGAGAAGCCAATGATGGGGACTTTTCTACTGTTAGCAGGACTGCACACTACAGAGCCTGTGACTCAAAAGCATCCTAACTTTTAACCCATCAAGTTTAAGATATCTCTTCAATTCTTTTAAAAAAGTGTAGAATTTTGTGGCCCATGAAATGAAATGGAAACACTGTTCATCTGTCCAGCTTCATTAACTGAGGTCCCTTCTCTGGTATTAGATATTGATACATTCAAAGGTGTAAGTAAATGCCAAATCAAGTTGTTTTTAATTCTGTGTTATAGTCTAAAATCATGAAACATATTTAGAGGGCAGGATACACTTAAAATAATTGCACAATAGCCATTTCAAGAACAAGACTGCATTTTCTTACACATATTAGTGTGTTTTGATGTTGTCAGGAGCTCGGGCGTGGTCGCACCCGCTGGCGTCCCCGTGGCCGCCGCGGAGGCTGCCTCCGACGAGGAGGAGGGCCCGGAGGCTGCAGAGGCTGCCGCCGCCGACAGGGATCGCCTGGACGCTGCGGAGGCCGCCGACAGGGATTGGCTGGACGCTGCGGAGGCCGCCGCTGCCGGGGATCGTCTGGACGCTGCGGAGGCCGCCGCCCCGGCTTCCACACCGGTGGGCAAGGCAGGTGTTGGCTCACCGGGGGAGGTGGGTCCCGGGCCCGATCCCGGGGCTCCGCCCACCCGGGGCTCCGACCCAGAGGAGGCTGAGGCCTCCGCCCTGCCACCCACGTTCCAGCAGCGGCGGCAGTACAAAGAAGCGATCCGCCGGTCCCGGTGGTTACAGGAAAGGGGGCTGCGGGCTGAGAGCTCCCAGCTGTAAACACAGCTGTGAGTCCTCAGCCGCGTGGTCGTTCTGGATTGGCCGCCGCCGGCCCAAGGGGGCTATTTAGGGCGGGCGCTGGGCTGGGAGGGGCACGGAGCAACAACCATCAGCCTACCGTGTTCCTGCCGCCCATGTCCAGTTCCAGCCCAGCCCGAGTCCACGTCCAGCCTCTTTGCCAGCCAAGGACAATCCCTCTGTGTTTGGTGAAGTAACCTCCTTTGTGTTCCGGGTGAAGTAACCCTCCTTTGCTTTCTGTTGGAGCCTGCTGCTTAAGGTGTGTCTTCAGTTAAGGACAGTTTGTTTGCTGGTGGCAATAAACACAGTCTCCCTCAGCCGCTTGTCCTGCCTCTGCCTGACCTCCGCCCGCCGCTGACAGGTGCTCTCGTATCAGATGTGGATTGGGAAATTGGTGAGAGTATATCCACATGTGAGTGTAGTAAAAAGAAAGTAAGTTAGCAAGTGTTGCAGGCTGAAGCTGTACTGCTGTTTTTGTATGTACAGTGTTGTCATCATCACCAAGTGCCTTCAAGTAGACTCGACTTACGGCGACCCTAAGATTGTTCTTGGCAAGATTAATTCAGAGATTTGCCATTGCCTTCCCCTTCTTCTGACAGAGTGTGACTTGCCCAACATTGGGTTTCTGTGGCTGAAATGCAAGGATTCAATCCCTGGTCTTCCAAAGTCCTAGTCCAAAACTCAAAACTACACTGGTTCTCTTATACTGGCATACCACTTTACAAAAAAGTCAGTAACATTCTTTCTATTGTTCACCTATTTCAAAACGGGAGTCCAGGATTGTTTTTAGACTGAGTTTAAGAATTTTTAAAGGGTATTTTAATGTACTTTAAAATGTTTTTATCTTTGCATTGTTTTAATTAGTTTGTTTTTGTTCATCACTTCTAGAGCCCTTGTGAACTGGGAGTTGATACAAAAATATTTAATAAAATGAAATGCTAAGGCATACTTTCCCTGCCATGTTTACATTATATAGCAAGCAAACAAGTTGGGAGGGGGGAGTACTGAGAAACATACAGTGCCAAGGAGATCATTGGTCATCCTAACTAGTTGATTGTGATATGAGCATTAAAAGACAAATAGCTACTTTATCAATTGCATAAAATTAGATATTGTACATACATGTACTGAAGAACAGTGAAGAAAGCAAGTAAACTAGGTAAGAGCTTAAAAGTACAGAAATTGCATGTAATATAGACGTGAGACTTTCTTTGTGTGGGATCCTGTGCTGACGTTATTTTTAAATCAATGTATATACCTCTTACCTGAAGCAGTATCTCCAGCTATGGTTCTTGGAGGAGTTAGGAGCAACATTGATTTATTACAGCATTCCCTAATTTTATACTTCAGAAACTGTTAAATTGACTTCCCATCTTTTTCTCTTGTGTACATCACCAGTTGAACAAGTTCTAATGAAGTATGTTGTTATTGTTGCCTTCAGGTCATTCCTGATTTATGGCAATCCTATTATGGGGTTTTCTGGGGCTGAGAGTGTATGACATGCCCAAGGTCACCCAGTGGGTTTCCATGGCCAAACGGGGAATTGAAACCTGGTCTCCAGGGTTGGCTCACAGTAAAGTACACACTCCACCCTTTTCTGCTTCCAAGTCTGGGTGCCATTGCTACAATCCATATTGGTACTGTGTGTGATGGGAACACTTTATTTGCACCTGCATCTTTATAACATAAATGGAGATGTTACACCATAGCAGAATACAGTGCTTGTGCCAAAGATTAAATGCCATGTGGCTCCTGTGAGATTTTCTGGAAACTGAGCCTTAAATCCATTCTATTGTTTGAAGGCTTCACTTGCTAATTGCCTTCAGATGTATTCATTCCTCAGTGCTTGTTAAATAAATGGAAAGATAAATCAATACAATGTGTTTTGTTTTCAACAGGCACCGCCTAGGAGCCTTAGACCTCGTTTCAGGAAAAAAAGTACCTCATCGTCTACCACTGAAACCATGTGAGCGTGATGAGCCATTAGCACCGAGATCTACAAAATGTCTCTCTTCTGCCTTAAAAGCTCTACTTCGTTAATAATGTAGAAAAAACAGTGGTGAGATGGATGTGCTTGTGATATTGCAGCATTGTAAACATGGCCTTTCATGCTTTCTTTTTCATATGCTGTTTGTTCTCTGTGTACATTGCAACTTAGTAGGCAAAGGCAAAGCTTTTTGCTACCCCTCTGGATTTATTTGCAAAATAGCATTTTTTCAGCTATAATGCTGAGGCTGTATATTTGTAATTACTTGTTACATCACTTTATTTTAACTCTATGAATGCAATCAAGAATAGAATTGTTCATTTATTCTGAATGTCTGGAATAATCATATTTATTTGGGGTTTCCTAATGTATAAAGTAAACTGACAGGGGCCACAGATTTTCTACCCAAGCTGTATCCATCTTATCTTTACAGCAAGGCTGTGAATGATGTGAGAATTTATTAATTCTTTTGACTGTATAGGCGTTGAAGACTTAACAGCAAACCTGAGCTGCATCACAATTTCTTCTCTGTATTTCATTCACTGTACATCAGTTACAGTGCATGTTTTTGTCACAAAATCATTTGGTCGCTGCATCCGAGTATACAAGATTAGAACTACATTGTAAGGGACTGTCTTGTGTATGAAATGAAAAAAGCTAGAATTGTTATAAATCTTGACCATTTTAATGGGCAGTTGTAAAACATTTCCAAGGTATGTTGGTAGTAATAATGAATGCTGGAATGTAAGCCAGAATCACATTAACAATCTGGTTTAGATAAGTCAAGCTTGCCTGAACCCATGTTATCTTCTTACCTTAATGTTTTCCCAGCATGTATGTAGACATTTCATTTTCAGGATAGTAGAATATCATACCTGAACTCCTTTGTGTCATTCAAAGATTTTGGTTGTAGCATAGATTCTGGTAGAAATCACAATAGTCTTAGACTGGACAGTGCATTTGTAATATAGAGAAGTACAAATTGAGGAAAATGTACTAGGACTTGTGTATTTGTGCTTCAGATTGGTGTCTTCTTTAAGTGTAAAGCATGTGAAACCTAGAAGTTAATACTGTAGACATCTGTGTTTACTCTTGGATCTATCTTGTTAAGTAGAAAACATTTATTGTTGTAGAACATAAAGATCCTGTCACTGAGAACAGATGGGTAGATTACAAACAATACTACTAACCTCCTTTGTATATGGGCAGTGACTTAGGTGGCTATATACTTCAGGCTCGAAAATATGAAGAAGCTTTTTAATATTGTGCTCTTGGATTTAAAGATCCACATGTTAGTGTCCCAATGCTTCCTAAATGATATTTTGGAACTTCCTAATATTTTTAGAAAGCCTTAAAAATCCCAACATTGCATAAGCATGCTCTCAATAACCATGTATAATCATGGTTACTGCTGCATATGAAAACAGCAGAACAAATCCTTCTCATTGTTACACATTTGGATCTAGTGCCATTTCAATCAATATTTGAAGAATTTGGATGGCAGCTAGGAAAAAATATTCATAGTACTTTTACCTCAAACTCTTTGATTTCTTCATTAAATACATGTGTGGCCCACATATATCCTATATCTCTCTTACTCTTCAGCAGATGCTTCAAAATTTTCAACATTAGTAGAAATTATGTTATCTTGCAAGCAAATTAGTCTTTTGCTACCATGCTATTATATGTGATGAAATAAAATGAAAAGTTGACAAATTTGTATTCAGCTATGCTAGAAAGATACCTTTGTAAATTTCTCCTCATACGCTATCTTAGCATTCATTTTGGCTAAAGCTAACCAATGTCTATCTGACCTGCTGTTTTACTGAAAATATGACTGTTCTGGACTTCCTTTTGTTAGGTGATAAAGTGAAACTGTTTAATTGCCTTATTTCTCAAATCAATTCACTGTAAAAAAAATGCTGTTATCTGGCAAATGTGCTAATTTATCAGCCAAACTGTATATGTCTGTATAGATTAATGAGAAGCATAAATGCAGGAATAAGCATATACTTAGGGTTAATGAATTTTTAATCTACATTATAAAGGAAGCAGGTTGTTTAGAAAACCTGGCTCTGGCAGTTGCCACTAATTTTCAAACATCTTCAAAAAAGTAAGTGGAATACCTAGGGTATATACTTGTTGCAAAATGACTGGAGCTATCTGTTTAATTTTCAGCAGAAGACTCCTATATCATCTAGTGACTTATTTTTACTGGGCAAGTTTGTAAGCACTATATGCTATTCTTTGGGGTTGATATTCTCTGCTTTTTTGCTTCCATTCTCTAGTCTTCTCACTTTGGACCAATAGTGGGAGCCAGATGTGCATCCAAGGAAAGCCAGCTGCAACTTCCACACTGCTCAACTCTTGCTGATTGCTTTTGCATTGCAGATGGAGATAAAGCAGCATATAAACCAAGGATGGAGAAATGTAGGTGTTGCATTCTTTTGCCCACCACAATTTCCCTGCTGTTAAAAATCTAGCAGAGTAAACTGAAACAAGAGTTTCCAAACATTTACAGCCACAGAATTGTAACACTTCTAACAATCAGTTCAGAACCAGACAACCCAGATATCACTTTGGAAGTGAACAGGCTATTTTGACTTAATTGCCAACATATTGCCAACTGATGTAGCTACCATAGTTTGCTAACCCTGCATTTTCAAGGTGGAGGGACCACTTGCGCATTGCACAAAGAATGTTCCCAGTTCAACCCTTGAGATGTCCAGTGATAAGGATCAGCTAGCAAATCATAGGAACAACTTCTGTCAGAAACCCTACAGAATTACTACCAACCAGAGTAAACAACACTGGGCTAAAAGGCCAAATATTTTGAGCTGGCATCAAGCTTACTTGCTAGTTAGTAAAAGACTACTTAATATTATGGGGGGGAGAACCTATTACAATGGAAATCAAGTATTTTGTTGAACGTTTAAGAGGAAATTATGATAGAAAATTAATAGCTAATTATGGTATCTTCAAAGTTAAGAAAGGAAGAAAGAAATGCCAAACAGAATGTTGGGATATTCTCTGGCCAACTGCAAACAGCCTGCTACCTTCAAGCTGTGCTCTGCAAGATAAATGTGTTCAGTAGTTGATAAAACTGTACTTGTGCCTAAATGCTTGTTAACTAGTCTCCTTTGCTTTTTTTTTTTGTCGATACCTGCACTATTTGAAACTCTTGATAACACTGTATTTTCAAAGTTACACAAATGGCCAATGTCTAAGGTTGGTATATGTGAACTTCAAAATGGTTTCTTTCCACTGAGTCATAGCGAAGAGAAGTTAGAATAGAACACTTGAGAATGCATTGTTGAGACTACTACAGTATTCCAAAGGTCAATGTTTTATTACATTGCTTGAAATATATCATAAAAATAAAGTCTTAATTTTTTCTTTAAATAAAACAAGGACTGTTAATGTATTCTGAATAGACCAAATAATCCTAATTTCTTTTAATGCTATACTATTGCTAAAAGGTCATTATTCTTCATGGGATCTCCATAGTACTCTTTGTGCTGTCACTGAACATGGCTTGTTACTACACTATATCCCTGCTGTAGTGGTTAGATTGACAGAGCTGGGATGCTTCAAATTGCTCCCTCAGCCATGAAGCTCACTAGGTAACCTTGAATCCTATGTGCGGGTACACGTGGTATGAATCATGCATGTAATCCTGAACACTTTGCATTAATATTGAATATGTTAGAAAATTACTATAATCAGTTTATCTTGATGGAAAGAAGATAAAAGAGGAGAAAGGGCCAACTAAAGGGATCCAAGGTATACTAGATCAATTCCCATATGAGGAAATTTTACAAAATTTGGTGCTGTTTCACTCAGGAAAAGGGGCAAGCAAGTAGAGGTATTACAAAAGTTATAAAAAATATGATGATATGGAGAAAGTCAGTGTTTTTCTTCCTTTCTCCTAACAGCAGAACGGGGGAACGGAATGGGGGAAGACCCAGTTCATATAAAAGAAAACATGGAATTTGATATTGCATTATGTGGTGATGGACAGCGCCTTGACTAGCTTTAAAGGGGGATTAAAAAAACTCATGAAGGTGACAGTTATCAATAGCTATTAGTCATGCTGGCTATATTTTACTTCCAGTATGAGAGCTTATGCTTTTACATACAAGTTCCTGGGGAACACAAGTGGAAGGGTGCTGTTTCACTACTGTCCTGCTTGTGGGCATCCCGCAGACATCGGCTTGACCACACTATGATTAAAATGCTGTACTAAATAGGCCTTGGTTTGATCAGTATGACACATGTTCTTATAAGAGCTTCTTATATCATTAAGGCCTTTTACTGCACTTGCCTGTTATAGTGCAATGATTCCACTTTCAACATCCTATGGAATCCTGGGGTTTGCAGGACCCCAGGATTCCACAGGATGTTGAAAGTGGATCATCGCGCTATAACAAGCTAGTGCGGAAAAGGCCTAAGAGAAACCTACATGACTATCCAAGCAACTAGTTTTTCATGTTGGTAAAATCTGTGTTGAATAGTAACTGTTTCTGGTACATCAACTAAAATGGAATGCCATCCATTATATAATTAACAAGTAAGCAGAAGTCTACAAAATGAAACAACAATCAAAACGAAATGTTTTATAAAGTCACAGTATGCACCTTGCCACTTCAAAGAAATATTCACAGCAAGGATTAAGCGTACAGGTAAGCCCAAACTCTCTGAAGGCTTTATCTGCTGACTTTGGTAAGACCATCCACAAGCTTGAAGCATTCAGCTCTATTCAGCAGCAGAAAATATAGAAAGTTGTGGACTTTCCTGAGTAACACTACACATATTCCTTGTCATAAGGCTATGATCAAATACTTTTCGTACAGTCTGCAGCTATCAGCTTTTGTTGATCTATTAATCAGTACTGAAATCAACAAAGTAATCAAATGAATGTTTATTTTTCAGCAGTATTTTAACAAGAACTTTGTATCTGCTTATCACACAAATGGAATAGCAATCAATATGAACCATTAATTTTGATACCGGCATGCATGCTGTCTAGATAGTTGTAACAGATGTGCATTTGACCATTTACCAGGGAACGTTTGTACGGTCATGGTATTTCTGATAGGGATCATTGACGTACCAGTTTCTTCTCTTCCAAAAGGAAGTTGTCATTTTGTCAAGGAGCTTAGCCTGTGTTTTATTGCAGAACACATGTTCCCTCAAGCGCTTTCTCCGCTTAGCACTTTTTTTCCACAGTCTTTTCTTGTAACCAGCCTGTCAAAAAACAGAGTTAAAAACTCTCAAAACACAGATAGCTAGCCACATAACAAATAGATAACCCACCTTTTAAACAAGCATTTATACTAACAACTTAGTCACTCTTGCACGCTTTGTTACAAGTCTGGCACTCTCACAACCACAAATGATGTAGTTAATAAAATCCAATATGCAGTAAAGAAAAAATTGTTACCCTTCTCCTCAACCAAAGGCCACAGTGCAATCGGAGAAATCTGTCGACCACAGCTTTTACTGTTTTTCTTTTTCCTTTCCGCAAGCTAAATGTGATGAGAGTCCTTGTTTGCCGATGAAATATACTTGGAAGCAGAGGCGTTACACTGAAATTTGTGTCAAATCAGGAAAGAAATTAGAGCTAATAAAAATGTAGTAAAATAGCTGTAAAATATTGAATTTAGCAACTAAATGTTTCAGTAAGACAGAAGCATAACACAAATTTCCATGAGAAGAATAAACTAAACATTTCAATCGTTCTGGATAAATATCAATAATTCTTATTATAAAAGTTAAACTTTTTTAAAAAAACTATCAAATACAAAGTTTATTTCATTCAAAAAGTAATATAATCACAAATCACATCTCAAACATGCTAACTGTATGCTTAGCCTTATAAAAATGTATTCATCCATCATACACACTCATAGTGAATCAAAGTGGGCACTGATGTAATTTTTTCACCTCATGCAAAACTTCTGTCCAGCCTAATTACCAGTTCTTGAAAGCCCTACACTTTCAGTTTCTGCTTCTCTGAATAGTCTGATGTGACAAAGACAGAGGCTGAAAGGATTGATGTTTTCTGCTTGCACGGTGATGGAGCTGCAATGAGATAGAACAGTCTATAACCCAAAAGGACACCAGCTTTGCAGAAAATGAGATCTAGATCTAGAATAATAGCTCTAAACCTTTTCTTTAAATATCTTTTGTTGCCATGGATCATCAAGACTTATCTCAAAGAGGCTTCTGGCTGTACCTGTGGTTGCAAGAAATGTCATGTGCTTTGGCTCAGGCACTCAGCATCATTCACTTGCATGTTCTCACTGCGGGCAGAAGTAGGAAATGCGGAGTACATTTTTTTGTTATCAGTTTCATAAATTTGAATGGTTTGAGATATTGTAATAAAACTTTGTACAAACAATATCAGCCATCAGCAAAAGAATGCTGCTCTTTGAGATCAATGAATCCATCCACCTGTCCATCTTCCTTCCTATTTTAACTGTAAAAGCTCATAACATTTCTTCAAGCCTTCACAGATCCCCTGTGAGGACACTGCAGCCCCTGGGGATCCATGGACCCAGGTTAAGAACTGCTGTTCTAGAATGTTTAAGGATAGCATATGTTTTATGTTAACATATGCTGTCCTCACATTTTCCTCTTGGAGTTAATAAAACTTGAAAATTAAGGGGGGGGACTTTAAAGGCAGCCAACAGTTAGTAACACAAGAGGTCCCTGCAACTGCAAATGTGAAACATGTACATAATGAAGTGCTATGTTGCAATTAAACAAGTTACCTAAAATGTAAGAAACCATTCTTTATGTTGTGAAATGCTCTACTGAGTTGAAAATCGACATGCTTTCATGATCAGATCTGCACTATTGTTTAAGCAAGGTGGAGAAGAGGTGATGGTAAGCTTGATCTTAAATCCTTGATTTTTAAATCAGGATTCTACTGGTTGAAATTAATGATTTAGATCACATTGATAAAATCAGTGTACCCTCATTTCAACAACTCTTCAGGAATATTAAGCTTAGCTCTCTCGAAAAAGTCATTTTTTGCCATATCAGAAGTCATTGTCAATCATAATATATTGTCACCTACTTAAGATGACTTCCAGAAAATACTCATCTTCCAATCTTATACCCACTCACATTCAATATTGTTGCTTCCGTGAATCCCAGCTCCTAACTTGCTACTGGGGAATTAATTACGCAATCAAACATTCCTACATACTTTTCTCCTATGCCCTTTCACCAACAGGAGTGGAGCAGGCTCAAGAGGACACAGGAAGTGCATACTTTCCTATTCTCCTTCCATCCTCAAAATGGCCTACTGTGCGAAGTGCCCCTGCATAAACCAACAGAGCAGGGAGTAGGAAATTTATACCCTATGAGGTTTCCTCCATGAACAAATACCTGACCTGCAACAGACTGAACTGAGCCCTTCACATTATGTTAACACAGTATTTTTCAATACATTCATTGTGGTACAAATTAAATAATGAAATGCTTCACAAGAAAAGAAATACATTGTTTTCTTTTTCAAAAAAAACAACAACAGAAATTTAAAACAAAACTTTACACTTCATTTTTGACAATATGTTTTTATTCCCATTGTTCAGACTCAGATGCATTCAACAGGCCTAACAAAAATAGACTTCTTGCCCCTCCTTCCCACTGGCAGCCTCCCCAGCTCCCTATAAATCTGACAGAAGTGGGGTCTTCTCATTAAGGTGAGCTGTAGTTCAGAATCTCCCCAAACTGGGTGGAGGCATCAATATACAATCATTTCATGCGCAGAAGGAACATCCTGGATCCACTCCATTGTGTACATCACAAATATTAGGTTAAAATACAAAAGCTGTTAGTCAAGCCGAGAAAAAAATACAGTATTTTTCATGTATTTTGCACTCATATTTATATTCAGTGTCACTAAGATGCACATTCAGGACCATTAAGATTAACAACAGCTCCAAACAAAAGCTATCAAACAAAAATTAGCCTGACCAGAGGCCATTACAAATCTAAATTTTGAAAAGGAAAATTACAGGAGAAAGCAGTAAAAATATATGTATAGGCACTCAGCTTTATTATGATGAAGGAGCAATAAAAGTGCGGCAAGACAAAACATGGAGGAATTATGTTAAACTTTTAAAGCTATGCCTACCTGTTTACTATTGAGACTGGCTGCCCGAAAGAACTACTGCCAACAGACAGAAGAGGTCTTCTGATAGAGATTGTTGATACCTGCCCATGGTTGTTGTGACATGAAAACAGTCGAGAAATGGAGCTGACACTGTAAGAGCCACTATAGGCAGCAGGGGCTAGAGAACAGAAAGATCTTAAAACCCCTAAGGACAAAAAAGAAAACACCATGAGATGGAACAGAGATTATACCCAGGCACTGAAGGCAGGTACAGCTCCCCTTTGTTTGGCCTTTTTACACTGCCAAGCACACACACGCACACATATATCCTACTCAAGAGATCTGATCATTAGGAAACATTGAGTCTCTTGGGCCAGAGTGTCAGAATGTATTATAATTTTGGTTTATCTAGAACAAGTAATTGTTCTGGGGCACGCCCATCAATTACCTTCACTCAGCTTCTTCCAGCAGAAGCAACTGAACAATATAGGAAATCTCTGTCCTGTTTACCATTACATTTGAATCTGGATCTCTGATTTGTTGCTCATCTAGCACGACAACATCATAAAGCAGGGTCACATTGATTCTTGTGCCACTTCCTCTTGAGACACTTCCACACTTCCCACTTTCTTCAACCTTCCCCACTTGCCTCATCTTGTGCTACTGCTTGCCTACATTCAGTAATGCAGAACTAGCTGCACATGGCTACTTATTTGAAAATGGTGGCACACAATGGTGTGCTGGCTTCAAACCGATGTTAGGCAGGCAGACAGCAAGCACCACTGCCACGAGGACAGGAGTGAGGGAAGACAAGGTGAAATACAGGTGGGGAGTGATAATGGGAGGTGAACAAAGACAGCCTAGGCTCTCCCATTTCTTGCGACAGGAGTTACGGGAATGACCTTCTGACTGTATTTTTTTGGTTTTTCTGTAAGACACACAGATGCACACATATATACAATCCTGGTTAACAACAGTGTATGTCTTTGTCACTGCTGAAACCCAGTCCTCACCGCTATATACTGTACTGTTCGCTACTTGGCGTAGTATACACTGTGGCCATTTCTGCACTAGCCTGTTATAGTGCTATTATTCCACTTTCAACATCCTATGGAATTGTGGGGTTTGCAGTTTAGCTAAACACCAAACCCCAGGATTCCATAGGATGTTGAAAGTGGAATAATAGCACTGTTAACAGGCTAGTGCAGAAATGGTCTGTATTTCCTCACTCTTGAGATAGTCTGTCCTGCCCAGTTTAAAAGAAAAGAGGGATTTTTCCCTCCTAACGGTGAGTAATGCTTTAAATATCTGTTACTAACAGTACAAAGTTATCCCCATCAAACGCAGCTAGTAAAATGTTAGACAGGGCAAAACGATGTCCCCATTCCTCAAACTGGCAGAACTGCCTATCTGCACGGTAGACAGATTGGTAAATGACTCTCTCGAACTCCGGTCAGCTTTTTTTTTTCTTTTTAAACGCAACGTTCTTCCCTCACAAAGAAAGGACAGAGTCCTGGCTTGTCTGCAGAAATGTCTTGTTGTTGTTCATCAATAAGGAACCACATACTAGGAAAGGGGCTCTGTGACACATCAGACAATCATAAAATGGGTTAGGATCTGGGCTGTATACGAAACCATACTCCTCCTATATTATACTCGCTCTGTCTCATTCCCCCTCGGTCAAAATACGTCGCCTTTCCTCCTACAGGTCCGGTCCCAGCCCAGGGGGCCGCCGCTTCCCCGCTCCAAGTCTGACCTGAGAACCTCCGCACCGCTCCCAAGCCCGCCATCTTGCCATTCCGCTTCTCCTTACTTCCCGCCCACCTTCCCTTCACTACGGGAAGCAGCGAGGGTCAGTACTAAGCAAAACCGAAAGAGGGCGAAGGTAGGGTGGTGGTTTTCTGTTTTTTGGTTCTTTGTGCCGCCCGCCACGGTGAAGCAAGATTTTTCTCTCGATCTGTTATTTTATCGATTGTATTTACACTTGCTGTAATCCCATGGTTTCCAAGGCAGGGACCATTTCCGCACGAGGCTGATATAGCGCTATTATTCCACTTTCAACATCCTATGGAATCCTGGGGTTTGCAGTTTAGGAGGGGCCTTTGAGGGGCCTCCCTAAACTGCAAACCCCAGGATTCCATAGGATTTGAAAGTGGAATAATAGCGCTATAACAGTCTAGTTCGGAAATGGCCACTGTTATAGTGCTGTTATTCCACTTTCAACATCCTGTGGCATTGTGGGGCGTGTAGTTTACTGAAGCCAAAGAGCTCTTTGGCTGAGAATTCTAAATGACTCTCCTTGTACTGCGAACTCCAAACTCCATGTGATGTTGAAAGTACAGTAATAGCACTGTAACAGTGTAGTGCAGAAATGGCCATAGGCGGACCCCCCACCCCCAGCTTTATGAATACAACTGATTCTCAACTCATTGCGTGGAAAGGCTTTCAAAGAGGAATTTCCTTGCCAAGTTGATTGGGGCAGCTTTTCTGCTCCAGCTGCAGCAGAAGCAGACTGCTTACTGCAGTGCTTCTGAAAGTGATGGTCTGTGGATCCATGACAGTTCAAACGCCATCAGCAGCCAGTCCCTGCAGAGTTCCCAGAAAATAAAAGACAAGTATAGCCACAGGCCAGAAATAAAGTACCTGCCCCAAGCAATCAGGAGGAAAAATTACAGTCTTCATATTCTTCAGATAACTTAAGAGGCACCGATTTAAAGGGTACTAAGAAGGGAGATAAACTACAGAAGTTGTCCCAAGATGTTTCTCTCAAAAAGTATTAACTCTCCTTTTATAAGGAGCAACTGGGAAGCAAACCACAAGTATGCTGCTTTCTATGCCATGGAGGAAAAGTGGGGTCAAAACATGTAAAACAAAAATAATTTTAGAGGAATAATTTGATAGGAAAGAGTCTGTTGGGTTTAAAAATGGCCTTTCACATGGAATGGGGAAAAAGCAGGAAATTATCAAAGAGGAATTCAGACAAATAGCCAGCACATGTAGGGAAAAAGTCAGAAAAAGCTGAAGAGCAGAATGAGCTCCAGATTGCTATAGAGGCTAAAAACAATAAACAATTCAAAAGGCTTTCTTTGTTATACCTGTAACAAAAAGAAAAACGAGGAGATGGTAGGAACACACACTCAAAGCACCCTGAGAAAATGACCATCTGTTTAAAAACTTCCAAAGAAGGTGGCTTCATCACACTCCAAGGCAGCATATTCCACTATCAAACAGCTCTGACCATTAGGAAGTTCTCTATGAGGTTTAGGTAAAATCTCTTTTCCTGTAGTTCGAATCCATTGCTCCATGTCCTAGTCTTTGGCAGAAAACAAGCTTGCTCTATCTTCAACATGACATCCTTTCAAATATTTAAGCATGGCTAATGTTACATCTTAAACATCTTTCTGTCAGGCTAAACAAACCTAGCTCCATAAGCTTCTCCTCATAGGGCGAGGTTTCCAGGTGCTTTCTCATTTTGGTCACCCTCCTCTAGACATGTTCCAGCTTGTCAATATCCTCCTTGAACTGTGGTGTTCAGAACTGGGCACAGTATTACAGTTGAGGTCTAGAGAATAGAGTGGCATTATTACTTGCCTTAATCTTGACACTATACTCCTATTGATGCAAAACCTAGAATCACATTGGCTTTTTTAGCTGCTGGATCACACTGTTGACTCATTTTCAGCTTGTAGTCTGCTAAAACTCCTAGATCCTTTTCACATGTACTGTTTTCAAGCCAGGTGTCACCCATCCTGTATCTACACATTTCATTCTTTCTTCCTAAGTGTAGTACCCTACTTTTGTCTGCTAAAATTAATTTTGTTAGTTTTGGTCCATCTCTCTGTCAAGGTCACTCTGATCCTATCCTCTGGGATATTAGCTATCTCTCCTAATTTGGTATCATCTGCAAATTTGATGAGCATGATCTCTAATCCATAATCCAAGTCATTGATAAAGATGTTGAATAGCACTTGGCCCAGGACAGAACCCTGTGGCACCCCACTAGTAATTTCTTCCCAGAAAAGGAAACATTGGTGAGCATCCTTTGTGTTCGGCTTGTCAGCCAATTACAAATCCACCTAACAGTAGCATAGTCTAACCCACATTAACTACTTTGTTTGCAAGAATACCATGGAAGACCTTATCAAAGGCCTTACTGAAATCAAGATACATTACATCTATAGCATTCTCTTAATCCAACAAGCTTGTAACTCTATTAAAATAAGAGAGAGAGGGAGAGAGAGAGATCAGATTAGTCTGTCCTGTCTTGTATTTTAGATACCCATGTTGACTTTTAGTGATCACAGCATTCCTTTCTGTCTGTTTAATGAACTACTCTAGCATCTTTCCTGGTATAGATGTTAGTCTGGAGCTGAAGGCAATACATCTAGCCCTGCTAGCATTCTGTCATCAAGCCCACAACAAATTAGTGCAGATCCAAACAGACAATATGACAGCAAAGGCCCATGTGAATTGAGAAGGAAGGAATACACTCTTGGGCATGAATAATGGAAGCCAGGAGCTGGCTCCTTTGGACCAAAGACAGTCTTCTATTCCTAAAAGCAGACCACATAGAAGGGGAATTAAACACAAAGACTGACTCAGCAGAGTGGATATCAATCACATAGAATGGCATCTTCATATGTGTTCCAGGTGATTGTACACCAGCTTTGGAACACCACACATGGAGCTGTTCACCTTTCTGGTCATCAGTCAGATGGCCAGGTTCTTCTCATGGTTTTGGCCACAAAATGCCAGGGCCTGGGGTGATCCTGACCTGGCACTTCTACATGTCTATGATTTTATTTTCCCATTTGTTCAGGTCTACAGCCTCTAGTCCTGGAGCCATGGTCTCTAGTCCTGGAGCCATGGTCAATTACTCCAAACTACAATTTGTCCAAACTGTTATTTCTAATACTGCCTCTGGCCACAACTTCTGATTCACCTTTGCTGGCCAGTAGAGCACCATGCCTTGTTCATTCAGTTTCTGAACCATGATCTGGTGTCATGTCTGAATTGAGAACAGGTTCCTGCTCAACCACCCCCATCTAAGAGAGCTTTAGCACGCCATCCTGAGCAACGGTATGACAGTACATTTTGAAATGCAGATCTCATAGTCATGTTCCCAAAGAAAGCTTAAATATGTATAAAGGTGTACTGATCCAATATTAACAGCTGTGCGTCCAGCTTGGGCAGTTTTTTAAAAAAACTACTGGTTTATTATTGCTCATTCAAGACTAAATTACCCCCGCCATATCTTGTATTATATCAAGGATAACTCACATTTGTACCCTGTTGGGAAAATCCCACACACTTGGAAAATCCCCCCAAAATGGAATTAGATATAGTGGGTGTCAGATTGTATAATCCCCACTAGTCACAGCATACCACATGGTTTTTCAACTTGGTTGGAAACAGAGTAGGTGTTTTAAAAGGTCCAATACAGATGAATATTATAACTCTATTATCCACTCATGTAATTCTTTTGATATTCTTTCCTCTTTTCTTCTTTGGCTTACTTTCAGTTGTTTGTCTCAGCGTGAATACAGTCTTAGAAAATTCCCACTGAACCACTTGGGACTGATAATAATTGATTATTACTAGCTGGGACTAATACTTGGGCCATTTCCGCACTAGACTGTTATAGCGCTATTACTCCACTACTTTCAACATCCTATGGAATCCTTTGAGGTCCCTCCCTAAACTGCAAACCCCAGGCTTACAAGGGATGTTGAAAGTGGAATAACAGCACTATAACCGTCTAATGTGGAAATGGCTTGACTAATCCTCGCCTAAGAAAACTCTATCAAACTCTTGTGGTCGGCATAGCCTCGAAGCCACATACACACGCGCGCAGGCATTTGTATTAACACGACAGACTTCCATCAGAAAAAACACTAGCAGCGCTTCTTTCCTTCCGGCAAGGTGCGAGAAGGGAACAAAAATGGCGTCGAAGCCGGTGCTTTCTCTGGATCACAAAACACTGCGTGACTCTTCCCCTTTTCTTTCTCTAGGTTTCCTAACCCGGCAGCCCGTAGCGTTTCTTTTCTGATCAGCCGTCTCGCTCGACTTCGTAGACAGGGGCAATTATTTGCATATGCTGTGCTTCCTCTTCTGATTGGTGGATCCAAGCTCCGCCCCTCAAGGTCAGGGCGGCGGTTGCGCGTTGAAGGGAGAAGACTGAGGCGGCATTAGCTGAGCGTCGCTCGGCCCTTTCCGTCCCTCCCTCTGCCAGTCAGCAGCCGGGATCATGCTGCGGGTGTGCCAGCGCGCGGGGAGCACAGCGGCTCAGGTGAGCGGTGGGAGGGGGGCGAGGCCAGAGGGGACCGGGCCGCCAAGGGAGCAGCCATCGCGGCGCCGCTCCTGACCCGTCCCTACGGCGCGGGGTGGGACATAAGCAGTTGGCGGCCGAGCCCGGCGCGGCGTTGGACAGCGTGGAAGGAGAAGGACGCGCGTGGGGGCTCTTCGTGGTTCCCCACCTGTTGAGGGAGGGCGGTGAGGGGGAAAGGTGTTGGCAAACATAGAGGAGAGTAGGCGGGATGGGACCGGTTTGCGCGGTGTCAGTTTTCAATGAAACCCGCAGGTCCCGTCGTGCATTGCGGAGCCGTGCCGTTTTCCTCACAGAGACGTCGCCCTCATAGCCTCGTCTGAAACCCGAGCTTTTGTGTTATTCCTGTTATTATTTCGAGAGGGCAAAGGCACAGCCAGCCTTTTGAATGATAAAACACTCGTGGGAACGCCCCAGTCACGCGCGCCGGGGGCTAGTTAGTGGGCGGTGTTGGGGGGGTCGGCGGAAGAAGGGCTGCTGGGACTTGTAGGCAGCTGGGTGTCACCTCTAACCGGAGAGGGCTCTCCAGCTCCAGGAGTTTCCCTCCGCCATCCCTTCTTGGTTATCGCGCGAGGGGGCTGGCCAGTCCCCGAAAAGGTCTCTGGCCACAACGTCAGTCGCATTATTATGGGCGAGGCCCTTCATGTGGCACAAAAGGACATGACCTTGCATTAGTTCTTCTCTGTTTTGCTGACCCAAATTACCTACTACTCCTAGAATTTAATTTGTGAAAGCATGGTTGCCTGGTCCTTAGCACCTGCTCTGCCAGATCCATTTTTTGTGTAACTTGTGTAGGCCGTGCTGGTGAGAAAGCATTCTGCGCATACTTTGGGAACATTCAGTTCTGTATATTCTGTAACCTGACTAGCATATCGAAAAAAATATTCAGCTTCATAGCTAAAGAAGAACTGGCTGCACCCATCTTCTGTTTTGATTCATTTAAAATGGCATGGAATCAATATTCTAAACAATTGGTAATAACTTAGAGAAAGGCAGTGTTGGAGCTTGGTCATTTTTTTCCACAGCTCAGAATTATGTTATTGTTAACAACAGTTATACTTTTTTTTTTTCTGTGCTGATGCTCATAATGGGGAACAGTAATTGTAAGGAAAAATATAGTCAAAACAATATAAAAACAATCCCATTTCACTTAAGGTGAAAGCAGAAACAGGCAAATCATATCTATTATTTAAATGGCAGCATCCAACAAAACTTTTTGAGAAAGACTGGTTTGCCATCTGCTGGAAATTACACAGCAATGGTGTCAGATGAAGCTCCTTTAGTATATGCTAGATTCTGAATGCCATAATAGAATTTGTGTGTGCTCAACCATCATGCTAGATGTATTTTTTAAAAAATCAGGAAGGGAACTTCAAAGATTGAGAGATGTAGAAATGTTTTGTGGATTATGACTAAACAAGCAACTCTGTGGACATTTAGTAGGAGCAAGGCTTCTTTACGATAGCAGGGCATACTTCTTGGAGTAGCCAGCTTTGATAAGTCCAGGAGTCAATTTTCTATCCCTGATACTTGAACTGCCAGAAATACCTCCAAGCAAACAAAAGTAGCAGTGGCTAGAAGTTTACTTCTGGTTTAGAAAAACAAGGGTTTTAAAAAAATGTTAAACAGTGCAAGGCCTTTTAAAAATTTAATCACCACTCTAACGGGCTCCCAAGACAAGCAGTACATTCTTTGTTTTTTACTAGAAAAAGAGTGGCCTGAGGGAGTTAAGGTTCTCAAAAATAGTTTTGGTGGTCTGTATCCCAGGACCATACTTTATGTACCTGTGATATATAGATTTATGCTATAAAATGTGATTATTCATTATAAAAACCCACTGGGTGACCGTGGACAAGTCATACTCTTTCAGCTTCAGAGAAGCAAAGGCAAATCCGTCTGAACAAATCTTGCCAATAAAAACCCTGTGATACGTTAGTCTTAGGATCACTGTAAGTCAAAGATGACTTGAAGACACACAGCAAAACAAAATCGATACACACACACTTGGAAGTAATTCATTTTAAATTCTAGGAGACTTCTGAGTACAACAGGCATATGAGTGTATCGTCACTGAGCTGATTTTACTGAGATTTTATAGAAGAATTTATTTTAATTTTGTTGTTGTCTTAAACAATTTCAATATGATTTTGTTCATGCTTTTCTTCCGGAATGTTTGAAAAAGGCAAAATAATCAGTCTGCTAGAAAACTAATGATTTGCTTGTAAACCTGGCCACATTCTGGCACACAGTGACAGTGCAAACCTCTTAATGTTATCTCATAATGAAATGCCGTTGTCTTCAGTTGTCTTTACTTATTCCCTGATAAATATGTTCAGGATTGCAGCCTAAAGCAACTTCAGAATGCTTGAAAATTTATTAAAATAAATATATCATTTCCAAGTGTTAATATCATATACTATATTTTAAAGAACCTTATTGTATGGGTTAGAGAGCCAGCATGGTGTAGTGATACTGAATGCTTGACTCAGATGCAATGGAACTAGGACTTGAATCCCCAGTCAGCTGTGTAAACTTGCTGTGTGATCTTGGGCAAGTCATACTCTCACAGCCTGAAAGGAAGATAATGGCAAAACATTCCTGGAATAAATCCTAGAATAGATCTAGGATAGAGTCATAAATTGGAGCTGACTGAATGCACATAACAAGAACAACAGTCACAAATGATATGGATTGGATCTTGTACAGGAAAAAATTCAGCAGGTAATATAGAAGTGTGTAAAATGAAAGGGAGAAATGTAAGAGTTCTAAAAAGTTTCAGCTTACAGAGTTTATGGTGCCACTTTGGAATTGCTTGAGTCTGAAACAGCATGATATTAAATAACAGTTTAACATTTAGACTGAGAAGCTTAATTAAAAATAACTAATGGCTTTGTTGCTTTATCAGAACTACTTCAAAGCCAATGGCAGCCTGTGTTTCCTAAACTGCCTATTCCATCTTTTGAGAGTAGAAGTTCAAATTTTGGATGCCTGTCCATTTGGCATTATTTAAGGTATGTTTGCAAATCATGGAAAATCTGAGTTTAGGGTATGTCATAAAATCTGGACTTCTAAAGTAAATTACTTGTGGGTTTTAAATATGGTTTTAATAAAAATGTTGGGCGTCTCTTTTTCCTTTGGAAAATCAGAGACGTACCAACACTTTATAGTTAGAAGAACAGAATTACAATCCTCACCCTGGCAGAAGAAAAATATTTATTCATTTGTTGCAAACCAAGGGCTAATTGGTTACAAAAGAGAGTCAAAGAGTAATGCAAATATATAAATGGTTTTGCAACAGCTCTGTCAGGCTGATGGAGAGCCCTATTTTGATAAGTTTTTGCTGTTTGAAGCTTGAAAGGTTTTAAAACCGTGGCTTGCAAGTCACACTGTCTCAGCCTCAGAGGAAGAGAAATGACAAAGCCCCTTCTGGACAAATCTTGCCAAGAAAAACCAGTCATTGCTCCGTTTTAGAGTTGCCGTAAGTTGGAAACCACTGGAAGACACACAACAAGCCTGCACTTCATGGATTTTGATATCATTGTTAATCTATAGATGATAGGTATTTCTGGATATAACACAGTTTTGTCTTCCGTACTGTTTCTTGTTTCTCTAACATGGCCCAGAGAAGTGATGGAAGTGCTTAAACCAGTGCTTGAAGTTCATGACGGGCTGAGTTAAAGTGAGTAAACTGAATCCAGACAAGATAGAAATATGATTGATTCAGAATATATCTTATCTGGATTTTGGATATCAGCCTCAGATGGATGTGATTGTACTTTCTTTGGTCTTGGTTTTTCTGCTTAGAGTTTCTGCTGGAAGTGAGGGTGCAAGAAGATACATGGATTGTATTGGTAGCCAGGAGTGCATTTTACTAGCTTAGCATGGTTTTCTGGCAGCAACTTGCACTCAGAAATAATGACCTAGCCATGATGATTTGTCATTGGAGTAGAAGTATATGCATCATTACTCAGAAATAAGCTGTGCTGTGTTCGCTAGTGCATCTGGTGTTGCACCTTTATGTGCATCTAGTTTAGAGCACTGTGATGCATTTTGTGTGGGAGCCAGTGTGGCGGAGACCAGGATTTGATTCCTTTCTCAGTTATAGAAACCCACAGGGTAACACTGGACTTACCACACACTCTCAGCCCCAGAAAACACCATGATAGGTTCACCTTAGGATTGTGATAAGTCAGAAATTACTTGAAGGCACACAGCAACAACAGACTTTATGTAATACTTCTCTTGAAAAATGATGAAAAATTAATGTATTCCAAATTTGGCTTCCATGATGTTGATGGATGTAAATAGTGTTGGGTGTATGAGAAATTTGCAACATTTGGTTTCTCAGCTCAACTATGGCAAGTGACAGTTTTGATCATTAAAACCCTAAGGCAGTGGTTCTCAATCTGTGGGTCCCCAGATGTTTGTGGACTTCAGCTCCCAGAAACCCTGAGCATTGACCATAGTGGCTGGGGCTTCTGGGAGCTGAAGTCTACAAACATCTGGGGACCCACAGGTTGAGAACCACTGCCCTAAGGGTTTGGCTCAGTTTACTTAAGGCTGCCTTTTCCAGTCCAGTACCTTTCAGATGTTTTGGACCTGAGCTTCAACTGACATGACTAGTGCTGAGGAGTCAGGTTTGCAGTTCAACGTCTGGAGGATGGCAAATTGCACATCCCTAGAAGAGCAGCTATGATTTTTTAGATTTGAACAAAACAATAAGCTGGTTAATTTGAAAATGGAAGTGATTGTTTCTGATACCTTCTGGCTGCATAGAAAGAGTGATGACTATACAGACCCAAGGACCATTCAGAGAGTACTAAACCATAGTTTAAGTCTAAGCTGGTCTATTAGGTGTATGATGGATTATAAATATTTAAAAAAAAATCATGACTTTATAAGGAATTCCTAAGGATGGCTGGTGGGAATGATTGTGAAAAATTCCCCTTTACTAATAAATAGTGATTCCAGCCCATAGACTAACTAGACTTGAGTGTAAGGATATTATTGAATTTAATAGAATTTACTTTAGTAAGCACTCTAGTGTATCTGTGTTCGTATTGTGATGTGTACCCTATTGCTGAACATTTAATTATACCAGAAAGAGTCAGTATTGTTGTATATTCAACATATATGATGATGAGAGAAGAAACTTAAACTTTTAAAATCATCATCTTGAGATTTCTTAGATGCTAAGATTTACACAGCATTGTTCATGGGGAACATTAATATTGACTTTGTAGTAAAAGTAGGTATGAAAATCTTAGTTGTTTACCAAGAATTAGAGAGCACTTTAGCATGAAGGAATAAATTAGAATGTTCAAAAATGTAATAACCTAAAGATTTGAAACTAACTTGCACATGAGAGAACACTGTTGTGGACAGATGATGGGAATGTGCAGTTCAAGAGAGATTTAGGAATTATCTTTTCATAATTATGACTTGTGTCCTGAAAGTATTCTGGTCAGGTGTCAGTTGAATCCTTTTAAAACCTCAGAAAGAGAAGATTTCAGCCTTTTTTGTTGACTTTGTTGTGCCACTGTGTAGAGTCAGTGCCACAGCTGCTTCCAGTAGTGAGTGACATACGTCTTTAGGCATCTTAATTTCACTACTTGCACAGTTGGATAGTTCATTATTACCTCGTTACTGGTGGATACTGCAGATGATTGTTTTATTTTTTCAAAACATTTGATTACATTCAGTGGTATCTCTTGTTAAATCTTTTGTTCAGATTAACCAAGATTCTTTTACCTTTTGCTATTCATTTAAATATGTATCTTGCTTTATTTCCTGAAAACAATACACAGTGTGCCGACTGTATATGCGAGGGTTCTGTTCCAGTAATGTCTGTGTAAGACAAAAAAACAGGAGCATCATGTCCCATTGTAGCCAATGGATGCAATATGCACATGCCCGCAGCAGCATGGGCACACGCCTGTCATGTCCATTATAATGGGGTGCGATGCTTTGTGAGACTTCACATTTGTATATGCAGAGGTCACACCAGAAGAGGGTGCACTGTGTGCATAGATTCACTTTGTCTTGTTCTTTCCCTTATTCTACTGATACTCTTTTCTCTTTCAAGTTACAGCACTCAGTCACTTTCTGTGTGCTGTCATTAGTCTTCTTACAATCTTTATAATTCGTTTCCTTATGCTATATATATTGGCATGCCTTTCTGACCTGTTGCTGTAAAACTTCCAGAAATTTTCAAGCTTGTATGCCTTGCAGGAGTGGGGGACAGATGGAAATTTGATTTGATGGAGAGGAGCTGAGATTAAGCTTTTAGTGTTAAACCTGGATTTGCCATTACGATGTCCATGCCAGATTCACATTTGTGGAATTTGCTGGTTGCAATTTATGTGAGGAAATTAACAGTTAGTTTTATTACCTCAGCTTTTCTCAAAAGTGTCCCCTATACGTCCCTCCAACCTGTTTTGATTTAAATTTAGGTTTTATTTTCCAGTGAGATGTTTTTCAGTGCAATTTGAAAGCTATAATCATGTGTTTGTTTCTGTATATAAATACTGTTTAAAATGAGTCAGTTTGCCGGTTGGATTTTTTTTTTTTTGAATGAGACATGTTGAAATGGGATAATTGGAGATAACTAGACAAACCATTTTCTCCTGCTATCAAATGAGATTCCAATAAATATTTTTAGAAAATGATAACATCTAGAAATATGTAGCCTTTTTAACAGATCCTGCAATGATGGGGAAAGCATAATTTTTTTGGTATGTTTTTTCAGAGAGTATCTCTAAGGTGAAACTTATTTGGCACTCTTGCTTCACAGAATTTGATTATTATACGTTAGAGAAATAAGTTACTTAATCTGTATTTATGGTTTTAATATTTTATTCATTTATTTAGTTTGTGTCCCATCTTTCTACCAGCATAGAATTCAGTATCACTTAATACCACCTTCTTATTAGTAATTTACCTGGACTCCTTCCTGAACATCACATGTCACATCTTAAGTTCTTCATTGAAAGTCTGAGGAAATAGGTTATTATAGTGCCTATTTTGTATGCTGCTGTAGGAGCCATTTTGGTTAAAGAACAGAATATAAACACTAAAAATTAAAAAAAAAAAGCTTCCAGTTGACCAGGTAAGGAAAGCTTTTCTAGAATATATGAGTTCTTGTTTCACGGTACCCATATAGCACAGTTGACCTCCACAAATACTAGTGGGCAGCAGGGATAGTCAAAAAGTGTTGGCTAGTTATTTATAATGTGGTTTTTTAAATAAGGATGTAGAGATAAAATGCATATGTGTTAACGTGAAATTAGTTCAAATGAAGATGTTCTTGTGTATAACTTGCTACTTTTTTTTAACAGAATTGTCTGTGTGGTAAAAGTTCACTCCGTCCATTACGTCTGTATCGTGGATATTCAACATCTGGAGAATCTGGGTATGTCAATTCATGACTGTTAAGAAATTTCTCACTTGTTAGATGTATAAGTGCATCGCATGTAAAAATAGCAGAACAATTCTGTTTAATATTCTTACTCAGTAAAAAGACATAAGCAAAAGGTAAACTACAGGTCAAATTAGGTGCAAAAATGTCTTCTGTATCAGTGCTACTCAAAGTAGTGGTCTGTGGACTGGTGCCTGACTGTGAACTGTTAGCCACTATCCTCTGATCAGTTACCCTGAGTAGATAAGATCTACGTAAACAGGGAGAGATGGTTCAGGTCACACTACCTGCCCCCCCGGCTGTGAAGTGGCTGGGAATAAAGATTGTAAAAGAAAGCAATAACATTTCCTTTCTTAATCCTAGTTACACTTGTCCTGCCTTTACCAGGTGTCCAGCATTTATAATTATTTTTTCTATATTATTGATCAGAGCATCTGCCTCATTTATGATCACCTTAGAAACATGGAGCTGTATTGCTGGATACAAAATGCCTCCAGTTTTCCATGAGGGGTTGTTTACACCATGAATTCCCTGTTAATGTAGCAGTTTCGGTGGGCTAAGTGCTGTCAGTAGTAGTGGTAGTAGTAGTAGTAGTAATAATAATAGTGCTTATTTATAATGCCCTTTTTGCCAAAGTTGTGGAACATTAACATATACAGTCAGGGACAAGGACAATAAACTATAGCGGCACATGGAATAAAATCCCTAACACCCCACCAGTCACTGCCCATCTCAGTACCTTAAAAACAACTCAGCAGCTTAAGCTAATGAATGAAAGAGGAAGATCTTCAACAATTTATGACAATGGGTGAGATCCTACTCCAGCCAGAAGTGCAAAGGAAGACTGTTCCACAAATATGGAGCCAGATCTTGAAAGCCTCGCAGCCTTGACAAAGCTGTGTGCATTGGTGGAACAGACAATAATCCTCTGCCTGTAGACCTTAAATTCCTGGATAGAACATACCATACTAGCTAAGCTGTGAGGTAATGAGGGAGGTTAGAATGCAAAGCCTTGAATACTAGAACCAAAAGTTTGAAACAGGCCATGGCCTGAACTGGTAGCCAATTGAAGGGATCTGTGGGGGAGAAGAAACAGATGAATATTTAGGGAGATTTAAATCAACTTGAGTGGCATTGTTCTGAATGAAAAGCAGAAGAAGAAGGGAGCAGGAAGGCAAACCTGCCAGTAAACTGTTACAGTAATTCAGACATGAAATAACCAAAGCCTGGACAAATAACAGTCTGAGCAGTCAGAAACCTCTGAATCCTGTGCATATTCAAAGGAGGGAAATCACATGCCTTTGTTGTCACCCTGATAAAGGGGCACAGAAATAGCTGATCATCCAGAAGGACTCAGAGGTTCCTGGTAACCAAGACAGGATTCACTGTGCAACCCTGTAAATCCAGTGAAGGGCATGAGAGAGGGGCTACTAGACAGTGAGGCTGAAACACGAAGATCTCTGTTTTGTCCACATTCATCTTAAGGCGGTTAGTGATCATCCACAAAAAAACACACAACAGGCAGTCCATTACTGAGTTCCATGTAGTGGAATTAATTGATTTAAAACTCTGGAAAATTTGAGTGTTATCTGCATAAATCTGATGCTGAAAACCCCATTCAGGAATAAGAAAATCAGTGTGTGTGTGTGTGTGTGTGTAATGAAAAAAAAGGAGACCCAAAACTGACCCTTGTGAGGGAAAGCGTTTGACATAGATCCTTGAAATGAGACAGAAGAGGAATGATCACACAAAGGAGATATAAACCTGGATAGAGCATTCCCTGTTATTTCCAAAGATGTCAAAGGTAATAGTAGGATCTGATGGTTCAAAGTGTCAAAGGGTGCAGAAAGATCCAACAGGTTCAACACAGATGTTTGTCGCTGTGCCTTTGCCACTAGAATATCATTCACATGAGTCAAGGGCATTTTGGTGAAATGATCTGTACAAAACCCTGATTGAAATGGATCAAGAACATCATGAATAGTCAGATAAGGCATCAACTGGGAAAGGGCATCTCTCTTGAAAATTTTTGAAAGAAATGGGAGAAGAGACACAGAGCAATAATTCAAAGTGAAGGATCCAGAGAAAGTTTCTTTAACAGAGGATGCGAAACAGTATGCTTAAAGCAGCCTAGGAAAATACTCCTTGAGAGGGAACAGGTTAAGATTTAAGGCAGAAGCAGAGGCAGAATAATTAGGTAAATGCTGGAAGGGATAGGGTCAAGGTAAGGGGAGAAGACATCACAATCTAATTTGTGACTGCCTCTGTAATAAGGGAAAACTGAAACACTGCTTGGGCTGGTGAAGACAAGGCGAGAGCCAAAGGCTGTGGTGAATCAATTGATGGCAATGTAGATAGAGATCCGTCCAGCGAAAATGAATTAGCAATTGAAGTCACTTTCTGGTCAGAGAAAGAGGTCAAATAACTTGTAGAGAGAACCTGAAATAAAGGACTCTCACCGCAACCAGCCACTGAACTCAGTAGAGTGTTAAAGATGGCAAATAACTGACAGGATACATAGCTTGTCTTCTCCTGCAAATAAGATTGTCAAGATTCATCAACATGAGACTAGTAAGTTGCACAAGCAATCTCCGACTTCGGCCATTTCTGCACTTTATTCCACTTTCAACATCCTTTGGAACTCTGGGGTTTGTAGTTTACTGAGGCCAAAGAGCTCTCTGGCTGAAGATTATAAATGTCCTTCCCTAAACTGCAAACCCCAGGATTCCATAGGATGTTGAATGTGGAATAGTAGCATTATAACGGTGTAGTGCAGAAATGGCCTTTGATGCAAATCATCTGATGGGTTTTCTCTCCACCACCTTTCCAACTGATGAACAATAGTTTGTTCCTATGCAGTTCAACATGCAGCAAAGGTCTTGGTTGACAGTGTATGACTAGGTGGGTTCTTGATGGTGTCATGACCTCTAGGACACTGTTAAATTGGTTGGCCAGAATATCTGGATTTAATGCCTCCTGTGCAAAGCTCTGGTCCACTAGAGTGTCTTCCATTTCTGTCTCACTCCCTGGTATCTCATTCTGCGATTCATTTCTCCACCATTCATAAGGTTGAACTTAAAACATTGCTGGGTAACTGGCTGAAGGCTTAAGAGAAGGAATTTGGAGTTATCCTAGATAAATCCTGACAATCCTCCTTTTGTATGGTGGGAGGAAGCGGAGGTGGTATCCTAACTTTACAGAACACCAGGAGATGATCTGACATCTCTGCATCACTAATCTCAATCTAGCCCAATATCTAGGTTCCTAAACAGGAATAGATCCAAAGTTCTTCCAGCTGTATGAGTGGGAGGGGTTTCCACAATTTCCAGATTAAAAATTTCCAGAAGGGAGAAGAAAAAATCTGAGAAAATGAAGAAGTATCGCTGTGGATGTTGAAGTCCCCACAAATAATAGAAACAGGGTTTAAAGACACAAATACAGATAACCACTCTGAGTTATTAGTCCACTCTGAGTTATTAGTCCAATTTGGGTTAGACCATAGAATTGGTGGATCTTTGGTAGCTGGGTGTTTATGTTTATTCAGCTGATCTGTAAGTCTACTCTGACTGACTAACAACAGGATTTAGGCCAGTACTTTTAAAAGCTGAGATTTACTGTGATTCTATTAACATTTTCTCTTTAATTGCATTATAGAAACTGATAAGATGAGTTCATTGTATGTATAAAGGTTTATATTTATCTTGCACTAGTACCTGTTTTGAATATTTTGGTATATAAGTATTCTCTGTGAAATGGAGATATTCAATTCTGTGCGTGTTCAATCTTTTCCTTAGCACAGCAGACTTACTTTCAAGTCCAGTTGCAAGTTGCTTTTGTGGAAATGCAGTTTTCCTTACATCAAGGGGAAAGTCTTCATGTGTGTAATGCAGTTGGTTATTTGGAATTCATGTGTATGGTATCATATACAGGAGTTGGAATTTTCTCTCTTCTGTGCTTGCAAATTGGGTTTGAAGAGCACATACCGTATTTTCCGGCGTATAAGACGACTGGGCGTATAAGACGACCCCCAACTTTTCCAGTTAAAATATAGAGTTTGGGATATACTCACCGTATAAGACTACCCCTCTTCCAACGCCCTCCTCGGCTCTCGCCCGCTTTCCCCTCGTTGGCCTCCTCCGCTGGGGCTGGGAAGGAAACAAAATGTTTGCCCGAGCCGCCGCAGCTGCTTCCACCAAGGGAAGCAGAGGAGAAGAGGGAAGAGGGCAGCACCCCGCGCCCGGCTCTTTGGGGCTGGGGGGCGGGTGCCCAGACGGGAGGAGGGCGGGGGAGGCCGGCGCCGGCCCTTGCCCTCCACCTGACCCACCGGCCTGGAGGGAAGCCCTCCTTCCCCCTCTCTGCCAACTTGGCCGGACTCTTCACCACCTCCGTCCTCGCCCAAAACACCGCCACTCCCCCCCCGCCTCAGCGCTCCCTGGCCTGGGAGCTGTAGGCAGGGGTGGGGGTGGAAGCGGAGAGGCAGCGCAACCAGCGCTCGCGCGAGGGGGAAGAGCGGCGAGCGCGAGGAGCCTCGCCTCGCCCAAAACGCCGCCGCTCCCCCCGCTTCAGCGCTCCCTGCCCTGGGAGCGTAGGCGGGGGTGGGGGGTGGAAGCGGGGAGGCAGCGCGACCGGCGCTCGCGCGAGGGGAAGAGCGGCGAGCGCAAGGAGCCTCACCCAAAACGCCGCCGCCCCCCGCCTCAGCACTCCCTGGCCTGGGAGCTGTAGGCGGGGGTGGGGGTGGAAGCGGGGAGGCAGCGCGACCGGCGCTCGCGCGAGGGGGAAGAGCGGCGAGCACAACAAGCCTCTCCCCCCCCCATCTTCAGGTAAGTGCACAGCACCACCCTGGGTGGTTTCATACGGTGGCTGCATACGGTGGGGATGCGGCCGCGGCCATTTTTGAGCTGCCCCCACTGTATGCGGCGACCGCAAAGATGACACCCGGCGTATAAGACGACCCCCAATTTTTGAGAAGTTTTTCTTGGGTTAAAAAGTCGTCTTATACGCCGGAAAATACGGTATATTTAATGGCTCTTCTCCATGATACGTAAGTAGATAGTATGGGACTTTTTCTTTGGTAATGGAAAATTCCTCCCTAGAGAATTCTGCTGAGTCAGTACTATTCCAAACACCATAAAAATATATTTTATGTTCTTCTCTGAAATGTTTTTTTCCATTATTATGATTTTGACCCATAATACACATAACCTTGTTATTCGTTTTCTTTTTAAACAGTGTATCTGCAGGCAAAATTATTGGTGCCAGTGTTTTGTTTGTTGGTGGAGGAGTAGGTGGAACTGTTTTATATGCTAACTATGATCCACGTTTCCGGGAAAATGTAGAGAAAACCATCCCTTATTCCAGCAACTTCTTTGAAATGGTACTTGGTCCTCCTCCTTATAGTATTCCAGCACCAAAGAAACCAGTAAGTTACTGCATTTTAACAACGCGCACAATTTGAAGTTGTGCTTTAGATTTTGTACCTTTGATATGTGATTGAAAGAACTCATTATTTGAAAAGTTGAATATCATGTTCACTTTTTTAACAGTTTGTTGTAGAGCCTGAGTTGCTGTAATAGCTACAGTAGGGTTCTGAATCATGGGTTATAAACAAATACACCGTTTTATTTTAAATGTTGTATAGAGATACTGCAGCAGTAACTCCATAGTTTATATCATAGTAATATTTTCAAAATCTTGAGGAAGACCCTCAGAACAGCAGTCCTCCTTACCAATATTTTGATAGTTGTGTTAATGCCACAAAATTTGCAGCCAGACAGATTTTCTCAGGAGGAGGAACAGAAGCAGACTTAAAAATGATTCTGTCCTGATCTTCTCCATACCCACATTCCAGGAAGTGTTGGGCTGAGAGATGATAGGACTACAAAAATTATAGCATCTGATTTGGGGAACCTATCTGTCACAGAGGTCTTCAGATGTTGTTGAACTGCAACTTGCATCATTTCTCACCATGCTCTATGCTCACAAAAGGCAACATCTGGAGACAAATGTGTTCCCCATCCCTGCTTCACTGAATGGTTGCTGCTTGTTATTACTTAGCTCATGGTGAGATAAATATATTCGACCTATTTTTCCCAGTTGGTCTTCCAGCAATCATTTTATATCAACTAGATCAGATCCCTATCATTAAAAAGAAGGATTCAAGGAAGGTCTGGTTCAAAACCTTCCTGATTGTGTGATATAATTCTCATCCTGTTGATTGGAGGACACTTATGGGAAGAAAACAACACAGATATTGCTGCTGCCTTCTGCTTTCCCTCTGTCTTACTTTTACATATTAGTTCAGAAAGAATGAGGGGGACTACATCCTAATACCTTTTATCATTATTCTGCTGTGCAGAGTATGCCAGCATTTTTTCCCCTTCTCTTATACTGCCCCAGATGGTGCACTCTCAGCTTTTCACAATGCATGGGTGCTTTTGAGGAGGAAGCACTACTAAAATAGCTCCTTGGGGGCTGAACTGCTACTAATGGAATTTTTACCTCCAGCTGGCATTCATTCAGTGGTGACCACCTTATGAAACAATTTAACATTACCATTGGACCAAATCAGAAAAAACCACCCTTTCACTGTTCTGCTTCTTGGCAGTGTGCATGTTCTATCAAGTGTGACACACATATAGGTGGAGTACATGTGTTGTGTATTAAAGCTCATGGGATCGATCTCTTCAGGCGCTAGGTTACTAGTACCTAGATGGGAAAGACTGTTTGAAAATCTACGACAGCCATACTTATTTGTTGGTTTTCTGCCAATGCGCAACATCACAGGACATCTACAAATAAAGTGGCTAAAATTATTACCCCCAGACCAAGTAGCTGTTGTGTGAGACCATAGTGATAATGGGAATTCATACTTCCAGTATTAAAATATGAGAGGAAAATAGAGAACAAAAAGTGCCAGAAATCTCTTTGTAAAGTTCACCTTTTAATTATCTCCCATCACAAGAACATACGTTTCAGTATCTCCATGATAACCCACTGTGATAACCCACTGAGGAATTAGCAATAGTATCTGTTGTTTGTAATACATTATCACTTTGAACTGTTGCTTTTCCTTTACGACATTGAACACTGGCCTAAACTACTCAGAAATATTTTGTTTCACTTATTAACTAACAGCTATTTATAATCAGATTTTTGGGGGTTTAAAATAAGAATTTTCAATTTTGGGGGCCATTTTTCTAAATCTGTAGTTAAGTGGGGAAAGGTTTTTATATATCTGCATTTATTTCAAATACCTTAAGGATTTTACTTATTTAATTGCATATTTCACTCATGTACATTTCTAATAGTTTGCCATTCATGGTGAATTTTTTTTTCTTCACAGATACAATCAGGTCCATTAAAAATTTCCTCTGTAGCAGAGGTAATGAAAGAATCTAAGCAACCTGCTGTTAAATCTCCAAAGAGCAAAACAGAGGTACCTTCAGCTGTTAATGAAGAAAAAGAAGGTAATGTGCAGTGATTACTGTAACCCCTACAAATGTGGAGTGACAGCGCATACCTTATTTGTGAAGCATTTTCCTTTTTTTAAAACAAACAAACAAACCTTTGTTTCTTAAATATCTGTTTCAAAGAATTTAGAATTTGTGTATTCAGGGACATTCCTTGTAGAAAGATTGTTTCATAATATACCAAGAAACTTTCCAAATTGTATATGTGGGAAGTGGTTATCAAGATGATAAAGATTACATGCTTGAAGTAGGAGGATCAGAATTTTGATAGTTTTCTTTTCTATGATTGCATTTCTGTTTCTGGAGTAATTGTGTTGTGTGGTTTAATTTCCGTTTACTTATCTTTACAGCATCTTCTGAAGTAGCTCAGATAATCTCAGCAACAGGTGAAGCTGTGTCAGTTCCAGCCCCTGGGATGCAGGAAGAAGAGCAAAGCAAAAGTCTTGCACATCCTGAAGGAAAACACAAACCTCCTGATTTAGGTAGTATCTGTTACAAATTGATATTCTGAAGCCAAAAGAATTATGCAGAGCTAGAGCTGAATTCATTTTGCAGAAACTCTGCCATCTTTTGGAGAGAAATATTCATCTAAGGCCTGACAAAGATTTCATCTAGTGCTTTGTCCTAAAGCTTGCATATAGTGCTTTCATTAGCATGATGTTTTTATAGAAAAACTTTATTTATTTAATTTGTATTCCAGCTTTTTCCTAATGCTGGACCCGAGGCAGATTACAAATTGAAACAAAGTGCAGCAATTTTTTTTAGTGCAAAGAAATTCAGCAGGTACCAATTTAAGTTAAAAACTATTTAAAATATGTTTAAAACATAATTAAAATCATAAGAGCACTGCACACCACCGTTCCTCCACATGAGTTAAGAACCAATGATTGCCTAAATAAGAAGGGTGTTTTCCTACTGTTGGAAGAGAGCAGAGAGGAGGCTAACTCAACCTCCTATTTATATTCTTGAACTGCTCACTAATACGTATAGCTGGTGACACATTCCGTATTTTAGGAGTATAAGTAGATACGAAGATTGATGTTTTCCCCTCTCTAATTGTTTGGAATCCTTATAAAATTCCAAGTTTGTACCTGCTGAATTCCTCTGGCTTTAACTCAGTGATCCAACTAATTACCTTATTTGCTGAGATTCTGAAGCCAAAAAATTTATGGAATCTTAGAGCCTTGAACTGGCCCATTGTTTTCTGTCACAGAAGGATCAGATGGACTCTGGGACAGAGATAACTTAGCTGTAGTACTTCATGTACTAGCAATTACACAATTAGATTCCCGTAATGTACTTTAAATCGGGCATCCCTTGAAGATGACCAGTTAGTGCAAAATGCAGGTGCTAGATTCTTGACTATGACATTGTATAAAAACCATATAATGTTCACCTTAAAAGAATTGTACTTGCTGCCAGTTTGCTTCCAGTCTGAATTCTAGGTATTGCTGATAACGCTTAATGCCCTAACTGGCTTGAAGTATTGATACTTGAAGGAGCTCTTCTTCCTGCTCAAGGACTGAGGACTTTTGGACAGGCTCTCTTTTGTTACTCAGTGTGAAGATGTAAGAAAGGAGTTCTCTGTTTTGGCATCCTGGTTGAGGAATGCCCTCTCTTAAGAAGCCAAATTGGTGCTCATGTTAGCTTCATTTTGCTATCAAGTCAAAATATGGTTTCTTTTCATAATTAAAACCTTTGTGGCCAGTTGATTTCATCCAAATCTGTATATGTGTATGGTTTTATCTGTTTTAATGTATTATGTAGTTAGGCTGTAGAGTAACCCTTACTTTTTTAATTATAAGTTTGTTTTAACCAATTTGAGACTTTTGGATATAGAAAAGGATCTAATTTTCTCAATAAATAAATAGATAAAAATAAATTTAAAAATGATAGTAGTTGTCACAAGCAGCAGTAGAGTCCCATTCGTCTGCTTTCAATGTTCAGAGAAAAATGAGGATGTGACATAGTGATTGTTGGCCCAGTGCAGAAAATACGGTAACTAGAGTCTTTACGCAAACCTAATCTTCTTCAGAAGGTAACCATCCTCTTAAATTCAGTAACTCCATTTTCATCACTCTCTTTTGGTTGACACTTTCTGCAATGGTTGTAAAGCTTTGTTACTTGCTTTTAGAGACTACCAATAAAAATGGGGACATATGTAGAAATATGTTTTGATATATTTTGAAATGAATGTAATTGACTGTAGCCTGTCAATTATGAAATAAATTTGTTAGCCTTAGAGGTGCTACAAGGCTACTTACAGCTTCTGTTATTTCTATTCTGTTTCCCTCTCTGATGAAATTTAAATCATACATTCTTTGAGCTGAATTCTTGCCTTGGTATTGATCATTCTGTAAATTAGTAACAATCTTAATGAGTCATGGAGCCACAATCTTCACGATGTATCTCTATGGTAGTGTGAGAATCATGTTGTCCTTTACATGTTGGTGAAAAATAGCCAATGTTGAAAAATGCTGGGAGTTGCCACCCGACGTCATCTGAAGGGTCAGGTGATTACCGTCCAAACTCCATGGGAAATTAAAGGCAATTCTCTTCTTTCTACTTGTTCGTGTTTTTAGTGTGGGTTTGGAAACAGTGCCTGGCCAGAGTACTTGGAGTACTTTGTTGTGCACTACCAGAACAGTAAGCTCAGCCTTCCCTTCCACAGCCAGAGGAAAACTGATCACCCAGGTGTCCAGCTGTTACTCTCTCTTGGGAGCTAGAGCCAGAGTGGGCAACTGTGAGGAGTTGGAGAATTGCATTGGTCTCCTGTGGTACATCAGTACTGCATATCTTACTTTATTTTTAATTACATAAAATGTTTTAAAAAATTATGTTGATTAAAGGACCTAGCTCCATGTGTATACATCATGTAGAGAATAGGGATGGCAAATTCTCTACATCAGTTTATGGGCTGTTTTAGGCCTAGAAAAAAGCCTTTATTGAACCAGAAAATAAACCACAAGTTGACTTCCAGATTTACTCCTCAGCATTAAGAAAACTTCTGCTGGTCTTCTTAAACTTTGTGGCCAATTTTGTGGTAAAATTCTCTCTTTGCATTCTCTGTGGGGACATTTTCAGTAACTTTATTTATTCAGTAACATAGTTCCCAAGATGGCTTAAAATGTAAGTTAAAATATAGCTAAACCAATGTATAAAACAAATGTTTAAAAAAGTCCAATTAAAAGTCCAACACTTCAAACAGTTAAAAGCACATTCAAAGCACAGTAGAGATAAAAAATATACAATATACCACATTAAAGATTCTTCTTCCACCAATTAAAAGCCAAAGGGCTATTTAAGTAAGAAGAGGCTTGCCTGCTGGTGAAAAGAGAGCAGTGAGGGGCCAGCTTAGCTTCACCTGGAGAGGAATACCAGAGCTTAAGAGCAGCCACCAAAAAAGGTACTCTCTCATGTCTTTACCAGATGTGTCTGTAAGGGCAGTGAGACTGAGAAAAAACGCTCACCCTTTGAGCATAAAATTTGGGTGCATAAACATGCGCATATATGTCTGTGTCTTTTCAAATTAGTTGAAGGCCTTTGGGGCCTCAAGACAGCTTTGGAGGCCACATGCACATAGCCACTCCTGAGTTAGATGGGGTAGATACTTTTCTGACCGTAGGAATGAATCCTCCAAAGTTCAGTATTAATGCCAAGATAGGTCTGTATGCTCTCTGTTGCTAAGAAAGAACTAACAGAGCTCCTCTTGTTACCTCCGTTAGAGACTGAGCAGACAGTGGATCACTGTTCTTCATGCTATAATGTTACAGTCTCTCTGACTTTTTATTATTTTGGCTATAGCTGGAAGCATTGTTACATAATTATGAAGTTCTTGCTCGATAATTTAATTATGAAGTGGGAGTGAGTCTGTTACAGTTACAGTGTATAGATTGCTTTTATCATTTAACAAAGAAATAGCTGTGTCATGAATCAACTTTTGTTAATCTTGATTGTGCTTTCACAGTAAAAAATAAATAAAATGAGTGAATTCAGTAAAATTCAATTTAAAAAATCTTCTATACTTAGGTAAAGAACACAAGCATAGAGATTCTGCTGTTGTGAAAGAGAGGTCACCTGAGGAGGTTGCAGCTCGTCTTGCGCAGCAAGATAAAGAGGAACAAGAGAGGATTTCAGGTATGCAAACAAATAGTATGGCTGAGCACTCCAAATTATGCCTTGTGATATAGCAGTGAGAGTAGTTATATAGCTAAAGGATAGAGTGTTTCTTCCCTAGGATTTTCTCACTGTAGATCTAAAGCTTTGTTCACCCAGACCCCTTAAACTTATGTTCATGCCCCCTCCACTTGCAGCATCAATACTAATTAGAATGTAATTGAGACAAGTTTCAGAAAAATTCTATGAAGAGTGCTTGAGTTATAATAGTTTGTATTTTGCATTGAAGAAGAAAATAGTTTTATTATAACTCAGTTTTTTGCTCACCCAACTATACCCCCAACACCAGTTTTTGGTTAGCTCACATTGTATTAAAACATACACACACGCACACACATGCACCGCACAGAATATTGAGGGAAACTCCCTCTTACTGAGTGGTTGAAAATCTGTTGTGTATTCCTAATGCTATTTCTGAAGTTACAAGGTTTTAGAATTTCCACTTTAAATGGTAAGTGTTGTGGGACCAGCTTCTGCAATACATATCTGGTAGGCATTCTGCGGGTAGAAATGGAAGCAGAAGTTGCTTCAAAATTCATCTTTTTCTCACCTCCCTAGCACTTGCAGCCACCTTGGAAAGTGCTCTGAGTAATACTGCACGTGTCACTTTGCAAGCAATTACCCTCCAGGAGGCTGCTGTACAAGCTGTTAATCTTCATGCTCAGAAACTAAAAGAGGCTATGGATAGTTCTGAGGTATGTTTTAAATTGTGTTCTTTGAATTAATGTTTGTGTAAATTACAGTTGGTTTTTTCTTATTATTTCTATTTCTATTTCTATTTCTATTCCTTGCTTTATTGTGGGTTTTTTGAAAGCTGCTCAAGTGAAATTGTAAGTTATGGAGTAAAAATAAGTATATTAGAAGCTTAATAAGAAAATAAGGTGTATAGAATTATAAAATGCGGAAAGAATTCTAGCATAACTTAAGGGTGAAAGATGTTCTGTGTCCTCTGTACTATCTGTAAAATCATCAGAATAACTCATTGCAGGTTTTAGAGTTCATTATGATCAATTTGTGGACACACCCTGCAATACCTTACTCTTTCACTGTACCCAGACATAGTCATGCTTCCCTTAAAGAAGTGGTTGGATTGAGTTATGATCTCATTTCACATTTTTACTTGCCTTATACTCCCATGCCCTTTATGGTACTGGTAGCATGACTGTTAGGAAGCTCTTATTGCATTGGTCAGTATTGGAGGATCATCCTTTCTTTACTGCTAAGTAAAGCTTCTTCATGGGCCAATTGTCGTCAACCAGACTAAGGCTCATTGTTCTTGGCGATGATGCTCACTGTATAATCCCCTGATACTAATCCTGATACTGGAATCCTGGTGCTTATAATGTATGACTTTAGCATCTTCTGTTGTTCTGTTGAACCTAAGACAGTTGGGGTTTTTAGTTATTGTAGTCATACCAATAGAATATCTGTATTATGAATGTCCCTAGATCATTACTTCAGGGCTCTTTCCTTAGTAAAGGGTCTTCAGCACACCTAGTTTCAACTTCGTTTTGATTTTGATCAGATATGTTAATTTCAGAAGTCCAGTGTCAAAATAAACTGGCAAGAGACCAGTATTTAAACTAGCGCAGGGGGATATTACCACACCTATAGTCCTTACAGATGCTTCTTTTTTTAAGGAGATCATGAAGGACTGTTAGCTGAAGTGTGCATTGACATAATTTATCTTGATGATTAGAGTATATAGGAAGCCCGCACCTTCTGATGCCCTGTTATCTGATGACTTGCTCTTTTGATGCTTTCAAACCAAGCGCAAGTTCCGTTTATTTGATGGGAGTCCCACTCTTTCATCACTACTTCTTGCTCACAGAAGCTTGCTTAGAAGCATTCACACATGTGTGCTAAGTGACCTGAGGGGGCGGGGAAAGGCGTTAAACTGGCTGAGAGACTTTGCAAGCAACATGGTCGGTAACAAGTGAGCTTCTGTAAATCCTTCATGTGCCATACAGTCCAGTAGATGGGTTCCATTTTTCAACCAATTCCATTTTCTAATAATGCTCCAGTTTCCTAACGTGTCAGACCAGAAAGGGAAGCCTGTATACATACTGATTCTGACCTACTTACTTCACCTTATTTTAGACACTAGTGTTGTGTATTGGTACAAACTTTTTAGATAAGGACTGCTTAGTATCCACATGTAACTCTAAAAAGAAAAGAGAAAGCAAACTGGATATTTATGACAAAAGGATTTTTCTATAGCAGTGCTCTCCATATTTCTAACTGTGAAGTATGCAAGAAGTGCTGTTGGCATTTTCTGTAGGAACAGACAAAACTGCTGGTATGCTTTAGATAATCAAAGGCTCTCTGCTAAAATATATCTAGCAGAAGTATTTATCAGTTGAACAGCAAACAAACATTGTATATCACCATACATTTTATGGATTAAAATCAGTTCAGAGTGCAGTCATCCTGTCCTGCTTGGGATTTTATGTTCTCTTGCTATGAGGGGAAAGTGAAGATAAAAGAGGTCTGTAACAGCTTGAACCCATCACAGCTACAGACCTGGTATCTTTGGCAAAATTTCTGGGATTAAGGTTTCTGATCATGTTACTACCTCATAGTCAAGGTTCTGTTCCTGGCACCTGCAGAGATTCTTTGTTACTCTGTTGAGAATATGTCATAAAGAAATTGCAAAATCCCATGCATTCTATCTCAGGTGAAATCCTCCCTTCATGATGGATTTTTCTGCCCACAGGGACTGTTTTTACGGAAACCCAAAGCCAGATATTAGCCTGTGCAGATTGTGAACCCATCTGTATCCTCAGTTAACTCAGGGCACCCCGATACCGAGGGAACAATAGGAGAGCATAAATCGACACTCAGATCTGTCGTATGGCACTTAGGCTTTTTCAGGAACAAACCACATTCTGTTCTTTGACAGTACAGGAAACCAAGGTCTTTCAGAAGGATGAAAACTGGATTCCCTTTCAAATAAAACAAAAGAGATCCTGATTTAGGTGGAAGCACTCTTAGCGTCATTGTAAGCATAGCATATGACAGAAGTTTTCAGCATCATAGCACCTTGGCTGAGTTACAAAACTCTAAGTCCATGTGAAAGCTTCATCTGCAAGTGTTAATGATTTCAGTCAAATTATGAGGCCATGGCATCTGTTTCTTATTGGACTAAATAGATAAACACCTTGTATATCTCCTATAAAAAGAAGTCCCTGGGCAGAATGTTTAAGTTTTTTTTCCCCTAGGCCACTTGGGGAAAATATAAATGAAAAGTATTGTTCAGAGGGCTTCTACTATAGGAAAGAAGGTATCAAGAATCTCTGGAGTAGGTTTTGCAGGAAATGTGTAAGATCACCACAGAAGCATTTAACAAATAGTCACCAAATTTTAGAGGTTAAACATATGCTCCTCAGTCAGCACAGCTGTTGAGAGTTTTTTTCCATCAAAGGTTCAGACTTGCTTCATTGTTTATATTTCTGATAGTGATGCAATGGCAGGCCGGCTGGTGCCAGCTAAGTACAAAAGGCTCCCAATGACAGACTGATACAAGTGTATATCAGGAAATAATTCCTCACAGACGTTTTTCAAGAAATCTGGCACCATAGGCGTTTGCACCGGTTTGCAGTCAGACATTTGACACAATTCTAACAACTTCACGATTTTTTGTTTCTGACACAGCAGAATACCATTTTCAACTCTCTGTACTTCAATTCCAAGAAAGTTCTGTACTAGGCCTAGGTTCTTAACCTGAAACTTTTTTCCCAGCTCATTTTCAAACATTTGCGCTTGTTTTTGTGTAGCACTGACCAAACACAGATCATCCACATATGCAAGGAGAATTTCCGAACTCTCCCCTTTCCCCCGAACATATACACAGGGATCAGCAAGGCTTTGTTTGAACCCACACCCTTGCAGGGCATTGTGTAAACAAAAATTCCAACACCTGGCAGATTGCCGCAACCCATAAAGCGATTTTTTCAACCGCCAAACTTGATTTTCTCTCCCTTCTACTACAAATCCATCAGGCTGGAGCATGTACACTTCTTCCTCCAAGTCAGCATTGAGATAGGCAGTGGTAATATCAAAGTGTGTGATGACAGCTTTTCTCTGAGCTGCTATGGAAAACACCAACCTGATGGACTATGCTTTCACAGTCGGGGAGTAGATCTGATCCAGATCGCTGATGTCTTGTAAGAACCCGCGTGCCACTAGGCGCGCTTTATGTTTCACATGCCCATCAGCAGTGGGTTTTAACTTGTAGACCCATTTGCTGTCAATTGGTTTCACACCCTTGGGCAAATTACAAAGAGAATACACATCATGCTGAACAATGGAATCCATTTCACTCTGCATTGCATCCCACCAGGGTTCTGCCTGCTGCTCAGGCATTTTCACAACATCAGCAAAGCACTGAGGCTCACAGTTTACAGCACACACACGAACTGCTAGAGACTCGGGGGGCGGGAAATGTTTAGGTGGAATGCCTTTCGTTTTTCTTTGTGACTGTCTGGGGATGGGACGATCCTACAAAGGCTCGTCCCTGTCCTCAGCACTGCGAGACCTCTTCACTGAGTCCTCGCATTCTCTCTCCTCTGTGCAGGACCCCTACACATCACTTACAGCTCTTCTCCTCCGCGTGCCTCCCTTCTCTTTTGCTTTAACCCTTGAGGAACTGGGAGCGGAGGCTGGGAGTGGAGCAGAGGCTGAAGGCTCTACTGGCTGAGAAGCTGGCAGACTAGTCACAGGGAGAAAAACCTCAGAAGTTGCCTGAACACGCAACCAATTTGCGTGTTCCTCAGAAGAGGCATTCCTAGACACAACACAGGAATTGCCACCAGCATGAAAACGATACCCTTTGCAGTTGGGCTCATAGCCAACAAAACGCATACGCTGGGCGTTTGGCTCCCCCTTCCTTCTTTGCCCCTTGGGGATGTGTACCCAAGCAAAACTCCCAAATACTCTAAGATGTGCAATGGATGGCTGTTTACCAAACAGACATTCATAGGGAGTAGCATTAACCACAGAACTCCACAACCTGTTGTGTATGTAACAGGCAGTCAGAATTGCCTCACCCCAAAAACTCAGAGGCAGATCTTCATCCAGTAGCAAACTGTGCATTTGAGTCTGCAGAACCCCTGCATTCCGCTCAGCCACTCCATTTTGATGAGGAGAATAGCTGGCAGTCGTTCTGTGAATAATCCCTTGCTTTTTGAACCACTGTTGCATGTTCTCCGACAGGAATTCCATTCCTCTGTCGGTTTGCAGCTTTTGCAGGGAATAACCAAACTGCCTTTCAACCAAGGAACACCAGTTCTTGAGAACTTGACACACATCAGACTTTTGTTTCAACAAATAGCAGAAAACGTACCTGCTAAAATCGTCAACGAGGACGACGAAATATCTAGCCCCCTAGGGAGGGTTTACTCATAGGACCTACAATATCACAGTGTACCAACTGAAACGGGGTGGTTGGTACATGAAAACTAACCCTCGGTGCTGGGAGTTGTTTAGACTTGGCTTGTTTGCAAATGGCACAGTCAAGAAAAACATTGCAAGGCTTCAAAGTACACCCTTTACAACAACCAGCAAGCCTCCTTAACACAGGAAACCTTGCATGTGCCGCGCGCTGGTGGAGGAGATGAAGGCACTCATTATGTTGTGGGACATTACCATACACATTACACACAGTGTGTCGTGGCTCAAGAAAGAACAGCCTCCCTTCTCGTGTGGCCACAGCACATACCACCCCATCTTTGAGGATTTTACCTTGTTTTCCATAGAACTCAACCTTGAACCCAGACTCTGTCAGTTGCCCCACAGAAAGCAAACAGAAATCAAGAGGGAACAAACAAAACATTTTTCAAACCCATGTCAAGGGCAAGGACAAAAGCTACACCTTCGCCACAAACTTTAGCCTTTGTCCCATCTGCTAATGTCACAGTAGAAACACTGGCAGAATCCAAACAGTCAAATATATCTTCAGAATTGACCAGATGCTGGGAACAGCCACTGTCAAGAAGCCAAACGGAATCACCTGCCTCCTCAGAGTCCGACACAGTGTCTGGAATAGCATCTCCCACGGCAACAACAACTCTCAGACGCCCTCTGGCTCGACTTCCTCTGCCTCTGCCACGGCCCCTGGAACCAGCGCCTGTAAAACTTTGCTCCCCTTGCTTCAAGAGCGGGCAATCACGCTTAAGATGAGAAGCAGACCCACAGCGAAAGCACCTCCGCACGGCATGGGCTCTAACCAGCCCCTCCTGCCTCGCTTCAGCAGCCGGAGAACTTTTCCTCCCGGCACAGGCCTCTGCAGCTGGAGCCGTCTGAGTGGGAGTCGCTGTATTCCTCGCGCGCTTTTCCTCTTTTCCAGCAGACGAGCAGAAACCAAGGAGACAGTTAACTCTCTCTCTGGCATGGATTGCAGCGAGGACATGACTAGATTCCAGGAACTATCGAGGGAATTCAAGATGCAAAAAATCTTGTCATCTTCAGGCAACACTTTGCCTCTCTCCCGAAGTGACGAAAACAGCTCTGAAAACTCTGCCAAATGCTGCCTCACTGGGACACCGGGGGCCAACTTCGTGTTATACAAGCGGGCGCACAGGGCATACTTGGCAGCTGCCGTTTGACTCAGATACAACTCCCGCAGCCTCACCCAGCCTTCTCGAGGGTTGGCAAGATCCCTAATATGTGTGAACTGGTAATCTTCCACAGCAAGGAAGAGGATAGACATAGCACGCCTCGTTGCCGCTGCTATCTCCACAGCAGTCCCCTGCAGAGTCGTGGGAGCTGTAAAGGCACCCCACAACCCCTCAGCTTGCAAATACTTTTCCATGCGAGCTGACCACACCAAGTAATTAGTTGCATTTAGCTTAACGAGAGGCAGGCCCCGAGGTGCCACTTGAGCCATTGTAAAAACACTTCAAAAAACACCTCTCGGAACCATCCTCTGCTACCATGTCAAAAACCCGCCAGAGGCATACTTGCCATCGGTAGAAAAAACTCACATCTGAAACTAGTCAGCAGTCTAACAGTCTTTATTGCGGGTAATAAATCAAGCTAAGACAATTAAGTCACAGCGAAACGAGCCATCTCTAACAGAGCAGACAAAAAAAGGAATAAGGAAACAGCCTGATCAGAAGCCGTGTTTTAAGTATACATGTACAATAACAAGGAGCCTTTCAAAGCCATAACATACAAACACAGCTGCATGTTCCAGACGGCCTGATTACATACAGCATTCTCAAGGGAAACACTCTATCCTGCTAGCCTAAACAAATCCTGCAAGCGGTTTTGCTTTCTCACACACTGGTGGTGGGAAATGTGTAGCAAGGAATCCACAATACTCCCTTACATTGTGACAGATGTTTGTAGCTTTTGAGGGGCTTCTGCTCTCCTGAATGTTCAGACTGCTGTCTCAAACCCCTGAAGACAAATATACAATAAAAATGTCTTGTTGTGAAATTACTCTCTTCGGAACTACATGCTATTGCTTTAAGAGTTCAAACAGGATCATAATCTTGCAGCAATAATAGGCCTTTCTGTTGGAAGAGCAGGTGTCATACCAGACTCTTCTGATGACACTCCACTACTTGGTGGATGTCAAGCTAGTTCTCAAACAATGTTATTTTGCCTTTTATCAAGATACAGAATCAAAATCTTCTTGTCTGAAGAAGAGAATGCAGGCTAGCTTCACCCAGATTGCTGTTGAGCATCTCATTGTACTCAAAAAGAAGATGAATATATTTTGATTCTGTCTTGGATGGAAGAGGACGTTGAGAACAACTCTGATTTAGACTTGTATTTTTTTATGGAAGGTTTCTCCTACAGGATAGGCCCTATTCCTGGACCAGTTAGAACCTTGAATGACCAGCTTTCCCTTTGCCCTTACTCTTCTTTTTGCAACCGTTTTTTTTATGATTATACAGATTGGCAAGATCTTTGTACTTTGAATTAGTTCTACTTTCCTAAACTGTGGAGCTACACAGCCCCCCTCCCCAACACAGTTGCAAGGTTATAAAAAATCTGCCTTCACTGAAAGATGAAAGGAATTACCTGTCACTTGATTTCATACTTTATCTGAGCAGGGCATACATCTGATGTTCTGTTCATTCCATGATTATGTTCAGAGCAACAACTGAAAGGTGAAATACATTATCTGAATATTGTGCAGAGTTCTATAGAAAACAGTTCTAAATTTTGCTTATGAAGAAAAACGGTATTCATAAAACAAGTAAGAATGGTGGCATAGTCTGTAATTTTCATGATCTTGATAACAAATGCCATGTTTCATAATTTTCTATGGTCTTGATAAACTTGCAGGATTTTTATAGTAGTGGTAGCTTCTAACATGGTTTTGGTAATCTAGGTAAATATTTTTCAGTTTTTATTGAGTAGTTTATTACTTTTATTTGAGGTATCTAGAAAGAGTTTACATGATTTTAGGTTCCAAGTGATAAAAAGACAACTCAGTGGCGAACATTGGAGGAAGCACTGAAAGATCGTAGGAAAGCTGTGGATGAAGCTGCCGATGTCCTTTTAAAGGCCAAGTAAGTCATTTTAACTTTCACATTAAATCACATGAATCAGATATCAAAATGCAAGAAAAGCATGGGTATAAAGCTGTATGCAAATGAGATCTCATTAGATTCTCAGAGACTAGGATTGGTTGGTTCAGATCTTATCTCACTGATGTTCCCAGCAACCTTCTTTTTCTCCTATACAAATGAATCATTATTTTCCCCAGTTGACGTTAATGAGAAAGCACACCACCTGAGGATGTGCTTACTTTTGAAACAGAATATTTCTCCATCCACTGTGTGGCCTGGCCTTCACAGATGGGCTGTTACAGCAGTTGTCATACAACTGCTGTCTCTTCTTAGGGGGCATTTGAAATCAACCTCTGCATGTCCTGCATTTCATAGTGGTGAGAATTTTTCTAATTTTAAAAATATTATACACCTAAGAGGACATTTCAGTCTTATCTATAATTAGTGATTCTAACACACACAGTTTTGTTAAGGTATTGTCCTTTTGTGCTGTTTGTCTTTCCATTGTCTTCAGAAGGAGACTGAGATGCACAACAATAAATTTTGTTGTAATTCTCTCTCTATTTATCTGAACACATAATCACACAGTTTCCCTTAAATGTTTTAATTTTCATTTCATTCTTTGTCTTATGATTATCATAGTGATGAAATGTGACAACTCTTTTGTCCTTTCTTTCTGTTGAACAAATAGTGAATATTGGCCTGGATAACTGAAGGTTTTCTGGTTTTATTTAGGGAAGAATTGGAAAAAATGAAAGGAGTGATTGATAATGCCAAGAAGTCTCAGATTCCTGGAGCCAAATCACATATCCTGGCTGCAGAAGAAAACCTTCATCATATGATAGTTGATCTGGACAGTGTGGTGAAAAAGGTAAACTTAGTCAAAATTGTGCTTTTAAGATTTTCCAATTAATACTTCACACAGCAGCAAATAATGATTCTCTGGTATATTGAAGCATCTGAAAGCTAACTTAATCTACAGTTTCTGGGTTTGTTCCATAATGAAACAGTGAACTAAAATAAATAGAACATCAGCTGGCTTAGGAACTGAGGGAGAGGCATACACTCATTTCAAGTACTTTGATACAAAATCTGTTCTTCAATTTTTGCAAATCACCAGGTGACTGTTCAAACCTTTTTGTTCTGGTTTTGTGTTAAGTGGTGCTAATGTTCTTGTTTGTCTTCTTTAATGACAGCTTAGCTTTGCTTTCATGTTAGCATTGAAAAAAAACTCCTCTCTTTAGACTAAAGCATCCAGTATCAGATAGTGACAGTCTAAGTCATCTGAAACATTTGGTTTATTCAGATGGAAGAAATATGGGTTACTGATTTGTAACTGGCATTCTTTGAATGATTCCATGTATTCTTTTGTCCTTGTGCAAAATAAATTAGCGTTGGTACCAGCTAAAGCTTAAGTGATATCTGCAGCCCCGGGCCACACGACACTGCACCTTTACATGGCTTCCACTGATGTTTTTGTGGCCATTGGTCCTTCAGACTGCCCAGGTAGTCCTTTTTCTGGCCAGATATAGGAGTAAATTGGTTCTCTTGAAAGCCTCCAAGAGTGGCAATCCAATTTTAAATAGGGTGTAAGACCTCCCTGCTCATTAACCAGCAAAAAAGGCTATTTTTCAAAATAGTAAAGCTCTGGCCACTTGTTTTTGGTGTTGTGGGGCATTTTGGGTAGTCCATGCAGTCTAAAGAGAGCTGTAGGAGTAGAAAGTTGGCACCTTTCCCACCTTGTACAGATGAAAAGGAACAGCAGATGAGTGGTGGCCATTTTCATAGAAATGGTACAGTGTGCCTTTTTTAGGACTTTGAGCGTAAGAATCAGCATTGGATCCAAGTAGTTGTAAGGTGCATAGCTCTGATTATACTCCTTAACCTGGAAAAACTAGGTGTCAGAAGTGATGATACAGAAACTGATACTGCTTCTTTAAAGTTGTCGGTGTTTCCCTTGGAGAGCCTCATGGAAAATTGCTGTTAGAGCCCATGCCCACAAAAAGGCAAGGGAATGAGAGGAGCAGTTGAGCAGATCTGTTTGGTAAAATTTCTTCACTCCAAAAAATGACTGTTAAAAAAAAAAATCATCTTTAAGGAGCAAGTCATCAATAGCAAATCTGTGAAGGTGCTGATGTCCCAGCAGTCAGAAGACAGCATGTCAGGAGAGTACCCTGGAACATGTGTACATGTTCCTCTCTTCATATGTTAGAAAAAGTACAGGTGGAGAGGCTCGTATTCTTGTGCAGACTGTTGATGCGTTAGCCTTTTTGTTCTGTATATGTTGCAGTAGGAGTTTCATGATTAGTCATACCTATAACAACCATTTTGTCATGGTCCACATAGTATTCCTAGAAAACCTTGATGTTCACATGGTTGAGCTCATGCTCCTGCTGTCCACAAGAGAGAGATCAAATGTCTTTCTGTTATTTGCCCATGTGTAGGTTTTCTGTTGAAATCAGATTCTTGGTAGTTTTTTATTTGCAACCAGCATATTTACCCGCCGTTGCCCGGGGTTTTTATTTTCCTCTTAAGAACTCACCAAACTATCTTCTCTGTTTCCTGTAACTTTGCTCCATATTTCCCAGTGCAATCTGTATTCAGAGTTATTTATATACACAGTTTGGATCACCGTCTTCCTTCTTGCTGCTAGGCCTCATATCCATAGCAACTGGCCTATTCCTGTACCTATCAATTTTCCCCATATTCCCCAATCCAATCTTTATTTAGAGTTGTTAACATTCAAAGGTTGGGTTCCTGAGAGAATACACTCTTCTTCCTTGCTGCTAGGCCTCATCTCCATAGCAACAGGCCTATTCCAGTACCTCTAACTTATCCCCACATTCCCCAATCCAATCTGTATTCATAGATGTTAACATACAGAAGTTGGGTTCCTACAGGAATACACTGTCCTCTTCCGTGCTGCTAGACCTCTTCTCTATAGCAACCAGTCTATTCTAGTACCTGTAACTTTTCCCCATAGTCCCCAATCCAATCTGTGTTCTCTGGTGACGTTGATTACTCGCTTTTGATTTTTTTGCTATCTGTTGAATTTGTACAATGGCTTTACGTTTTTCTGGAAGCATTTTTTGTTTTGAATTTGAACTTTAAAATTCCTCACGTATGAAACCCGTACAATCTACTGTGTGAGGCAAGAAGGCCTTGTAACTATGTTGTGTATGTCACTTTAATTTTTTTCACATATGCTTACCAAAAGTTTTCTGGCATCCTTATTGATGGTAGGCCTCGTTTCCATAGCAACCGGCCCAGGCCCAAGAGCTCTCTTGCTGAGAATTCTAAAGGCCTCTCCCTAAGCTGCCAACCCCAGGATTCTGTATAATCTTCACAGCCAGCCAATCATATGAGGTCTTCTCGCTTTACACAGCCAATCATATGCTGATGTGAACAAACGAACATGAAGACAAACATTCACTTCAATATAGTAGGTGTTTGATTCTGTTTGCTGTCCAAATACAACACGGAAGCAGCTGTCCTAGTTTAGTTCTTTTAGGTTAAATAAATGCTATTTTTCTGTTCTGAATTGAACACAGTCAAATGAATTCATACCATAAAAAGCATTTACAGCTGTGATCCCTGCTCTAAGTTAGTTAGTAACTGGCCTACTTTTGTGGTTGGATTTCCAACCTTAATCTCTGGTTTAATATATGATGTAGAAAGAGGTTTCTTCTTTTTAATAAATATGAGCTAATGACAAGAAATAGTATTTCTGATTCTTCTTCGTGGTCTCTGTGCCTCATACATTAGGAGCTTTCGCGCCTGCGTGGTAGCGTTTGGAAGATTCTAGAGCTCGTTAGCTTTGGCGGGAACCCCTCCCCCACGCCGGTGCTGCGCATGCACCTCCCGCTGACTAATGGTCTCTCCTCAGTTCTTTCTTGTCCGCCTCAGCGTACAGAAGGTTCTGCTTGTTGGCTTGCTTTTTGATTCGGTTTTTTGGTGTTTTTCACTTCGGATTTGGCTCTTGACTACCCCTCATGGATTTCGGACTTGGCTTTGGTACTTTCTCGATCGGTTTTGACCTTTTTCTGGCTTTGACTACAATTTCGGATCTCGGACTGTGTTTGGCGTTCTTGGACTCTTGTTTTCTTGCCTTGCTCCCGGTTTATGTCGGCTCTCTTCAAACACTGTGCCTCCTGTGGAAGGAAGGTCGCTCTCTCTGACCGACACTCTAAGTGCCTGATTTGTTTGGGTGAGGGGCACAACGTTCAGGCCTGCCCCATTTGCAGAGAGTTTACGCATCAGACTCTCCGCAACAGGGCGGCAAGGCTTAAATCCCACTGTTGGGAGGAGTCTCTTCGTGTCCAAAGACCCGAGACAATGGCCGAGAAACGCCCATCCTCTTCTTCTTCTTTGGCAGCAGCGGTGGCTGCCGTGCCCTCGACCTCGTCGGGCTTGGTACCGATAATGAAGTTGCCGAGGATACCGAAGATCTCGGCAACTCGGGCACGTGAGGACCCTGCGGGCTCACAGGCCTCAACCTCCTCCTCCAGGCCGTTGACCGCGGCCCAGAAGAAGCGCCCCGCCACCGAGGGCCTGGGGGAGAAGAAGAAGAAGAAGAGAAGGAGAAGCGGTGCTCTTCACCGACAGTGGTGTGACCCCCGACTCCACCACCCACCCAGCCCGCCGAGGAACCTCAACTGATGGAGCTCCCTGAGGAAGAGGAGCCTCCGGAGGAAGAGGAAGTCCTCGAGGTGTCGGACGAGGAACAGGCCATGCAGGCCTCGCCTCCTCAAGTCACTCCACCAAGTCGCTGTCCACCCTCGGCAGAACGCCGAGAGGAGGCTGTGGTCAGACAGCACCCAACCTCTCAACGCGACGAGTCCCGCTCGCTGGAGCAGCGGGCCAGGCCTCCATCCCCGCGATATCGGGAGATGCGCCTGGAGAGGCGTCGCTTGGGCGAGAGCGCCTACTCTCCTGCCTACCTAGGGAGGTACGCCCAGGAGCAGGTGTGGCACGAGCCGGCCGGCTCATACTATTCGTATTCGCCGTCTTACAGGGACCGGTACCACCCAGATCCAAGGTACTGGTCACCTTGTCGCCGGTCTCGCTCGCCACCGTGGGAGGCTCACTACCGCCGCTATGAGAGGTCACCGCTGCATCGTTCGCCAAGTCACCGTCGGTCCTCAGAGCCCTCACCCCGCTACAGGGCTGTTTCTCCACCACCGCGGATGACGGCCACAGCTACCTGCCCGACGCCACAGCCCACCGTGGCCCTGCCGGCGGTAGCTGCGACTTCTACCACGCAGGCGGCACACCGTCCTAGGCTCGCGGTCGTGCCCCTGCAGGTGACTCCGATACCGGTCATGACATCGACCGCATCAGTACTGACGCAGCCTGCAGCTCCAGCTGTCACCCTGGCACCTCCGGCCCGTAGGCCGGCCGAGGAGAAGGAGGAGGAGAGGTCGCCATCACCATCCGGCGACTCGGACTCGGACTCTACTGAGTCCACCCCTTCTTCTCACGAATCCCCCCCGCTGGGGTTCGGAGAGCCAGGCCCGGAGTCTGCACCAGAGGACGTCCTCCAGTTTTTGGCGATCCTCCTCCGGATGGCCACAGCCCTTGGCCTGAAGGTGACCGAACCTGCTCCTCAAGCCCAGGACCCGGTCTTCCAGTACTTGGAAGCCCGCCCACCATCGACCACACCGCTGCCGTTCCTACCAACCCTGGTGGAAGTGATGAAGCAGCCGTGAGCGAAGCCGGCGTCAGCACAGCCTATCCCACATAGGCTAGAGCATCTCTACAGGACCCAGAAGGAGAACGCGGAGGTCCTCTTCAATCATCCTGTACCGAACTCTATTGTGGTCGAGTCGGCTCAAACGAAAGAGGGCAACCAAGCGCATACCACCCCTCCGGACCGTGAAGGACGGAAGCTCGATGCCTTCGGCCGAAGGTTCTATTCGGCATCGTCCCTGGTGGCCAGGACGGTGAACACGATGGCATGCCTCGTGGCCTACCATCAGAACCTCTTTGACCGACTCGCTCCACTCCTTGCTGACTTGTCGGAGGAGTCACGCGCTTCAGCCACACAGATCTTTGGCGAGGCCGTTGCAGTGGCTACACAGCAGATCGCCACCTCGAGGCACACCGTGGAGGCTACCTCGAGGATGATGGTCGGTGCCGTAGCTCTCTGACGCCACGCATGGCTCCGGTCCTCTGGGCTTCGGGAGAACAGCCGTCGGCGGATTGAAGATCTACCGTTCGACGGCGAAGGGCTCTTCCACACCTCCACCGACGAGGCTATGGATCACCTTGTCAAGGCCCGGCTGACAGCGAAGAAGATGGGCATCAACCAGCCTGCGCAGTCCCGCCGCTCTTTCCAGCCGAGGCCTACGTGGAGAAGGTCCTCCTCTTCATCGGCGTACCAGCCGCGGTCCCCGTGGTCGACCACGTCGAGGCCGTCGACGTCTTCGGCTTCGAGGAGGCTTCCCAGACGACGCCCATCTTTGTTGTCCAAGAAGTTGTTCTCCGGAGCGAAGTCTCGGTTTTGACGGCCTTCGCAGGACTCCACCCGTGCCGTCCTTCGCCCTTCCGGTAGAACTGTTCCACCACCCGAGCCTGACCAGGCGCCTCGACTGCTGGCGGGAGATCACTGCGGACTCCTGGGTACTTACCATCGTCCGCCTGGGATACGCCATTGAGTTCCAGGATATTCCGCCACGGGGTGTCTACTATTCCACCCCAGCCAGCTCGGCTCTACTGAAAGAGGTCCAGTCCCTCCTCGAGAAGGGAGCGATCGAGAGGCTCCCGCCTTCAGCCGGCTTCTACTCAAGGTACTTCACGGTGCCGAAGGCGGACGGCTCCCTGCGGCCCATCCTAGACCTCCGAGGGGTGAACGAATACATCTGCCCCAAGAGGTTCAAGATGGTCACACTGCCGTCGATCCTCCCCTTCCTCCGCCGAGGGGACTGGTTTGCGTCCATAGACCTCAAAGACGCCTATTTCCACATCTCGATCCGCCCGCAGCACAGGAGATACCTTCGGTTCGCGATCGACGGCACCAGCTACCAGTACCGGGTGCTGCTGTTCGGACTTTCCACCGCACCGCGGGTGTTCACCAAGTGCACGGCTCCGGTCGTATCCTTCCTGCGGACGAAGTGCGTCTCCGTCTACCCTTACCTGGACGATTGGCTATTGGTGGCGTCCTGCAGACAGAAACCGTACAGGGACATTCATCGGACTTTGTCCCTTCTCACTCAGCTCGGACTCAGGGTCAACCCCAAGAAGTCCCATCTCGAGCCCACTCGGGTTCTCGACTTCATCGGGGCGACCCTCGACTTGGTATCGGCGAGGGCCTTCCTCCCAGACGAGAGGGCGCGACACTTCGTCGGGCGGCGTCCACTGCCTTCGAGGCCTCGACGGTGTCAGCGAGGAGGATCCAACAACTCCTCGGCTACATGGCCTCGACCACCGCCATAACCTACCTCTCCAGGTTATGCGCCCGGCCGCCCCAGCACTGGTTTGTCAGGGCCTTCAATCCACTTTGGGACGACCAGCGCCGCCGATACCGCCTGCCCCAACAGGTACGCCGATCGCTCCTGTGGTGGCAGTTGTACAGGAACCTCCTGTCAGGCATGCCGTTCCGCGAACCCAGGCCGTCGTTCACGATAACGACGGATGCCTCGCTCTTCGGCTGGGGAGCGCACACCGGGGATCTCCGGGTCCGAGGCTGGTGGATGGACGACGAGCTGTTCCTCCACCTCAACTCTCTTGAACTGTTAGCGATCCACAAGGCCCTGAGAGCGTTCCAACACCTGGTCACGGGCCGCACGGTGTTGATCCTCACCAACAACACGACGGCGGTCTGCTACGTGAACAGGCAAGGAGGGACGCACTCCACCATGCTGCTGGGCATCGCCCTCGAACTTTGGAACTGGTGCGTCCCGCTCCGGATACACCCTGTGGCGGTTCACCTGGCAGGGCAGGAGAACACCACAACGGACGCGCTCAGCAGGGACACCACTTCCCACCACGAGTGGTCCCTGTTCGACGAGGCCTTCCGGATGCTTCAGGACCGATGGGGCGAGCCGACCATCAACCTCTTCGCCACCAGCCAGAACGCGAAGTGCCGCCTGTTCTGCTCGAGGGCCGGCCACGATTGCCGCTCCATCGGCAACGCGTTCCAGTTTCCGTGGGACGAAGGGCTGATTTACGCCTTCCCTCCATTCCCGCTCCTGGGCTGCGTGATCGCGAAGATCATCGCGGACCGGGCGGAGGCGATCCTCGTGGCACCGTACTGGCCGAGGCAGCACTGGTTCGGACCCCTGATCGAGGCCGCCCGGGGCAGGACTCTCAGGTTTCCCACGGCACTGGACCTGCTGTCCCACTCCGACGGACTGGTGTTGCACCCGGACCTGGCGGTGTTGGCCCTCCGTGCTTGGAGGATATCGCCCTAGACGACCCGGCCATTGGGAACGTCTTGAGCGCGGCCAGGAAGGAGTCCACGCGAAGGAACTACCACTACAAGTGGCAGCGCTTCGTGGCCTTCGCCGAGGAACGTCGAGAGCCGGTATCGCCTGTCACCCTGCGTACCGTGCTCCACTTCCTCCTCCATCTCCGGCAACGGGGCCTGGCCTTCCCGTCGCTCAAGGTCTACCTCGCCGCGATCGTGGCATACCAACCGCCACGATCCCCGTCGGCCGCTCTCTTCAGGGACGGTACCGTCAAGCAGTTCCTGAAGGGCCTGCAGCACCTCCACCCGCCGGTATCGCCGCCGCTGCCGCCGTGGTCGCTGTCATTGGTGCTGTCGCAGCTGACGAGGCCGCTCTTCGAGCCCATGGCCACGACGGACGACAGGCTGCTCGCGATGAAGACCGTGTTCCTAGTGGCCGTCACCTCTGCCAGGCGGGCGGGAGAGTTGATGGCGCTACAGTGCGATGAACCATACTTGGTCTTTCATCGGGACAAGGTGGTCCTCTGGCCTACATCTCCTTCCTGCCGAAGGTGGTGTCCAGCTTCCATCTGAGCCAGGACATCATCCTGCCGGCCTTCTACCCAGACCCAACGACACCTCCACTCCCTGGACGTGCGTCGGGCGCTGGCCTTTTACAAAGACAAGACTGCAACCTACAGACAGACACCCCACCTGTTTGTCTGTTATGGCAGGCGCCGGAGAGGCCACAAGGTATCCACCCAGCGCTTCTCTAAGTGGGTGGTACAGACTATTCAACTGGCGTACGAGCTTGCCAGGAATCCTCCGCCAGACCTGCTTCGGGCCCACTCCACCAGGGCCGTGGCGACATCTGCTGCCCTCCTGCGAGGCATCGACCTGTCGGAACTCTGCCGTGTGGCGACCTGGTCCCAGCCGTCGACCTTCGTGCGCCACTACAGGCTTGACTGCCGTTCCAGGAGAGATGCCCGGTTGGGACGTGCTGTGCTGTCTTCTGTGCTCTAGGATCTGGGACCTGACCCACCATTCTACTGGTAAGCTACACAGTCTCCTAATGTATGAGGCACAGAGACCACGAAAAAGAAGAACAGGTTGCTTACCTGTAACTGTGGTTCTTTGAGTGGTCATCTGTGCCCTCATACATCCCCGCCCTGCCTTCCCCTCTTTTTCAGGTCCTATCTGCTTCGGCGGACCAGAACTGAGGAGAGACTGTTAGTCGGCGGGAGGAGCATGCACAGCACCGGCATGGGGGAGGGGTTCCCGCCAAAGCTAACGAGCTCTAGAATCTTCCGAACGCTACCGCGCAGGCGCGAAAGCTCCTAATGTATGAGGGCACAGATGACCACTCAAAGAATCACAGTTACAGGGAAGCAACCTGTTCTTATTTGTATGGTGGTGAAAGCTGGACAGTGAAGAAGGCTGATTGGAAGAAAAAAAATCACTTAGAATGGGATGCTAGAGAAGAGTTCTGTGGATACCATAGATTGGTTAAAAGACAAATAAGTGGATCTTAGAACAAATCAAGCCTTAACTCACAGTAGAAGCACAATGACTACATTTATTTATTTATTTATTTATTATACTTATAGGCTACCTTTCTCCTGGAATAGGACCCAAGGTGGCTTCCAACAATAAATAAACACATTAAAATGTTTAAAAGTTGAAAACATTAAAAGGATATAAAAATCATAAAAACTAAACCAATATTCACTTTAAAACAAGTTAATAAATAAAGCTCCCTGGCTTACAAAAAAGCCTGTCTAAAAAGAAAAGTTTTCACCTGCCGGTGAAAGGTGACCAGGAAGGGGGCACACTTAGCCTCCTGTGGACATTATACTTTGGACGTATTGCGAGTCAGTGTGACTCACTGGAAATCATAATACTCTGTAAAATGGAAGACAGGGAAAGGGGGGGCACACTGCAGGTGAATTGATACAATCAAGGATGCCATGGCCCTGAGTTTGAGTTCATGAGACCGGAGCAGGGCAGTTGATGGCCAGAGCTGTTGGAGGTCTTTCATTCATAGGGTTGCCATAAATCAGAGTTGACTTGACGGCAAAGAACAGCAGCAACAAATTACACAGGAGGAGTGTCAGGAGATTTGACACTGTTTTACCCTGGATGTTTTATGATATCAGTGCTCTATACCAGTGTTTCTCAACCAGGGGCCATATGGCTCCCTGGGGGACCCCAGGATGTTCCAAGGGGGGCACAGGTGAAAATCGTGTTAATGGGTGGCCATAGCACACAAGACTTGGGGGCCACAAAGGGAAGTGACAAGTGAAGAAAACAGAGAAGTGACTGAGCAAAGAACAAAGCAAAATTGTTTTTCATGGCGTTTCCTACTTCCTTTTTGGTATAATCAATTGTGTGAATTATTTACTCAGCCAAACACAGAATCGCCTCACCATAATGGACAGAGGTGATTTTCAGTTACCCCTCACAGCAATAGAACTGAATATATAAAAGAAGCTTGTTTCTGGTCATCAGGGACAAGGGTCACATTGATCGATAAATACTTATAATCTAAATGTTTATGTAACTGGATTTTGCATAAATTATAAAAATTATAGATAAAACATGTTCTGTTTACAAGCAAAATATTTAAATAGCTACCTTTCTACCAGTAGGACAGAGGGGCCACAAGAAGGAAACCAGGTCGGAAGGGGGCCATGGTCAGAAAACGGTTGAGAAGCACTGCTTTATACTATTAAGCATAGGAGGTAACACCTGCTTTAAGACTAACCCTCTCCTTTTACTTTTTGCAGGTCCAGGCTGCTCAGTCAGAGGCTAAAATAGTATCTCAGTACCATGAACTGGTAGCTAAGGCAAGAGAAGAATTTCAGAGAGAACTGGATAGTGTTACTCCAGAAGTTCAACCTGGTTGGAAGGGGCTGAGTAAGTAGCCTGGTTATTTGAACTAATATTTAGCTGTCATTATCACAAATACTGATCATCACCCTACACTTAGTGTAGGAGAGTTACACACCTAGGATAGCACTGTTGCACAGCCAATTGTGCAGGACGTGCTGTGGTCTTATTAGCTCGCCACCCACCAATCTGAAATTGGAAAGGGGGCTGTCTGTATATGTTTGTAGAATGATCGGCTACAATGAATCAGCCTCTGAGAATGAACAATTGTTTGCAGATCAGTTTTGCAATGAGCACAATACCCAGGAGGATTCAGACCTGGCATTCCACTACTTCTACCGTTAAATAAATTTGCATTCTTTGCTTCTTTTAAACATCTCTCACTGATAACTACTGGATTCTGTGAACATTTAATCTTAGGTTACTTTGCTTTGCCTGTTGCTTGTGCTGCTTCTCCTTTTAGCTTTTATTGATTTATTTATTCTTCATTTCATATCATTTGTGTTTCAATCACTTTTCTCCCAGAGTGGGATCCAGCGCAGCCCTCTGAGACAGTCAATTTGAAAGGTTCACAATAACATTTAAAAACAATTAAAATGACCACGTAGAACAATATAAAATCATTTTAAAAACATATACAAGTTACAAAACATAAAATATCCCAGAAAGAAGCTCTCCTGCTTACATATTAAAAGCCTTGCTTGAAAAGGTCTTTGCCTGCTGATGAGAGAAAAGCAGGGAGAGGGGCAGCCTAGCTTTCCATGGAAGGGAGTTCCAGAGAATGGGCACAGCCACTGAGAAAGCTCTCTCTTTCCTATATCCTTATCAAGCAAGCCTTTGATGGTAGTGGGACTGAGAGAAAGCCTTCCCCTGCAAATCTTCAGACTCTGGCAGGTTTGTATAGGGAGATATGGTCTTTCAGATAGTCTGAAACTAAGCTGTTTAAGGCTTTATAAGTCATGATCAACACTTTGAATTGTGCCCAGAAACATACTGGTAGCCAATGAAATTATTTTAACAAGGGAGTTATATTCTCCTTGTAACTGGCCCTACGCAGCTCCTTGTCCTTTTTAGCTCCTTTTCCATCTTTCCCATCCATATGAAACACTTCAAGTTACTTGTAGACAGGAAAATCCATAACAATTTGTAAATCAAAGTAGAAGAAGAATTTGTAAATCTTCAGTTTGTTGAGCCTTAGGTATTCTTGCTGCCCTGGTCTTAATATGAAGTACCAAAAGAAACGCATGCTGATTACTGCCTTGCTTGTTATTTGGTGATTCCTTCTTAGTTAAGAATACTTGTTTCATTCTCTTCTATTAAGAGGTGTATTTATAGTAAGTCAGTGGTGGTTTCTCCCATATACAGTCTATTTGACTGACAGAAACTTTTCAAGGACTCAGGCAAAGGTTTTTCTTAGCTTTCTGATTATTGGCCTCCTTGGAAGCAAAAGTATAGTTAATTAAATCTGGTACCACTGACTGACAAATCCTCTCTTCTAACTGTGCTCTCTGGTCAAGATTTTGGCTTCTGCCCTTGACAGTATTGTATAGAGCAGAGAAGAGTCTTGCCATCTTCCATCTGCCTGATATGGAATACTCTTGCAGAAACCAGTTCCTTTTATTGAATATATGATCAACTGTAAATGTAATTCACCATTCTTAAGTAAATAAATATTAAACCTCATTTAAAAAAGTTACCAAGGTTTAATTAAAGTGCAGTAGCAGGAAGTTCTGCAAGACCTATAATCAAATGAGTTATTTAAATATTTAGCATTTGAATTTGAATTCCAAAGAACACTTATAGTTTGCCTCTCTTGCTTTGGTTGTTGATTTTTCGCTTCCTCAGTGACTCAAGTCAAAGAGACAGTAAGTAACAAGGCTCAGGCAGGCTTTAAACTTCCGTAGGTATTTGGCATGTTCTGTAAGCGGTGTGCTGCAGAAACTCAGAAAGCAGGAGGGACAGTTACCTTTGCTAATTGGAGATAATGTGACAGGCAGCCTCTAGCCTGACATGGACAACATGCAACTGACTACTCTGTTCCCACCCGTTCTTGTGATCTGTGCTGCTAAAATTAGATTTTTCATTAGAAGTAAGAGAATAATGCTCCTGGAAGCAAGATGTGCAAGACTCACTTTAATGTGAAAAATGTGGAATTTTCTTACAAATGGAAATGAATTTTTTTGCATTTAGCAGCAGATTTTGACAGTAGTCAGTGTGTGCATGCATGATGCACAACGGATTCCTAGGGAGATTGCCTGCCATTTCCATATCAGTGAAGTTGTCACTTCTTGGCCTATAAAATATTTGTAAAATTTTAAATAATGTCAAAGGAATCCTGCTGCTTGAAAATAAATATTAATCCATCATTTCTGTTAACAACGCTTTGTGGAGGAGAAATTAAAACTGATAAAATACAGACCAAATATTTCCCCACAATTTTAAGTCATTTACCACAAAATGTGAGTATTTTAATACGTACATACACAATATTTTTAGTGGTGCAATCTGACTTGTTAATTAGGGAAGAAAACTGAAGTCGTGAAAAATCACATATTAAAAGTGAAAAATAAGTGAACTATGTGATAATATATCTATCTATCTATATACAGCTTGATTTGTTACATCTTCCAGTTGATTAAACTAGCCTGTTTCAAAAAGGCATGCAATATTGTTCAGTACTAAAATGAGACTGTAATTGTCAGCTAATAAGGGAAAAGTTTCGGACTACCTGATTGGAGATGTAGGAGGGGAAGTATTACAATTGTAGGTATCTCTTCAATTCAGCTATTAAGAGTTACTTGTATTCAGAATATTTTCTTTATTGGATGAATAGCTATTGTTCTTTTTCAGAAGTCCAGTCCAGTTCTTTGCTTGAATTAGAGTTTATTTCCTCTTTGTTTTTTTTTGCATTTTGTTTTTCTGTAAAATACAATCATATAAATAAGTGGTGACTTTACATACCGTTTGTTCTCAGTAATTTCAAATATATATACACACACACACACACACACACACAGTAATACAAATTACCATCTGTTTCTTATGATTTTATATAAGAAAACTCACTAAGTTCACCTTGACTTCCTTTGCCGTCTACACAACATAATTATATTTATGCTTCTTCTTTATAACTAATATAATTCCCTTATCTTAACTTATCTGCACATTTTCTACTGTTTGAATACACATTTCCTTTAGTATCTTTACCAAAATTATATATGTACAATACCTAATTTACTAGTGTGTAAAGATTATCTATATTTGTCACAATCATATATTTCTCTCTAATCCATAATTCATATCTGTTTCCTTCTTCTTATACGTACTTTCCATTTCTTCACATCTAAACTCACATTTAACCACTATTCACACCTTGTTCAGTTGCGTATGTCATTACCAATTGCCATTGTTTCTCCAATAACTCTGTTTTTTTCCCTTTTAAATAATGGGAAAGTATATCGAACTGTTTCATTTCTACTGTTTTTGTCACTCATTGTTTTATGTCAGGAACAAAAGGCATTTTCCAAACTCTAGCAAATACCATTCTAGCCGAAGTTATTAAATATAGTATTATCCGTTTGTTTTGTTGCCCAAAGTTTTTATCCAACATGTGTGTCATATTTAACAGGTATAATTCAGGTAGCATAGGAAATGAAACCTTAAATATTTCCTTCAATACTTCATGTATCTTTATCCAATATTTCTTTGCTTTTGGGCATGTCCACCATATATGATAAAATGTACCTATGTTATTCTTGCATTTCCAACATTTATTATTCCCTGTATGATATATTTTGTCAATCTTTTCAGGTGTAAGGTAACACCTATACATCATTTTAACAAAATTTTCTTTTAAATCTTGAGAGCTAGTAAACTTGTTTGTATTTTTCCATGCTGTTTCCCAATGATCGATTGGAATTTCATGTTGGAAATTTCACGTCCATTTTATCATTACTTCTTTTACTGTTTCGTCTTCTAGCTTCCGATTTAAAAAGTATTTATAAAATTGCAAAATTTTTTGTTTTGTTTTAAGAAATATTATGTTCTCCAGCTCATTATATGTTTTTTGAGTGGATGTGCCTTCCAACTTTTGGTCCATCATATAACGTTCTTTCAGTTGGAGATATGGGAACCAACTAAGATTAAAACCTTGTGAAGCAAGTTCTTCCTGGGTTCGTATCCTTATTCCTTCTTGTTTGTCTTGAATTATTAAGTTTTTATACCTTATCCATTCCTGATTTTGATCTGACCATTTCCCATATAAAGGTTCTTGAGGAGATTTTATTAAATGTAAATTTCTTTACATTCTTCCAAATTTTAATTAATGATCTTCTTATATAGTGATTCAAAAAATCTTTATCTATTTTTTCTTTGCCGTACCACAGGTAGGCATGAAAGCCAAATCTCATGTTTGATCCTTCTAATGTTAAGAGTCTTTTATCTTTGAGGGTAATCCAATCTTGTATCCAGATCATTGCATTCGCATAGTAATATAATTTTAGGTCCGGCAAACCACATCCACCTCTCTCCTTCTGTTAGCAGCTTCCACTTTATTCTTGGCTTTTTGCCCAACCAAATGAATTTAGATAACCCTTTTCCCCATTTTTGAATAGGTTTGTCATTTGTAATAATTGGCAAGTTTTGGAATAAGAAATTTAATTTGGATAAGATGTTCATTTTTATCTCTGTTATACGTCCCAATAGCGATAGATTTAAATTAGTCCATCTTTTTATTTCTTCCAATATTTCTTTCCATATTTTGCTATAATTGTTGTCAAATAGATCTTTATTACTTTCAGTAAAATATAGTCCCAGGTATTTTATTTTTTTCTCTGTCTTAATTCCTGTCATTTTAATAATCTCTTCTTTTTCCATTTGTCTCATATTCTTAGTTTATTTCCTCTTTGAACCTGAGGACAGAATTTAGGAGCTGGGCTACTTTTGCTAGCAATTGCTGCCTTCTCCTTGCTGACCTTTCAGATAGAAGTTGTGGTTGAAGATCAGAGTGATTGAATAATATGCTGAGGGTTGTAAATGTCATAAAATAAGAGAAAATTATTACCCCCCGTTTTGACGCAGTGGTAGCAATAGTTTAGTTTAGAGAACTATTATTGTTAAAAGGTAATTGGCTTCTCCTAAAAAGCTCTGAAAAATGTGCAGAAATGTTTTGCCTCTATTGTTTAAATGATTCTTTTCTCCAGTACAGATAGAGGCTCTTCTCTCTTTCCTGTCAAAGAGGTGCCACTGGTCAGAACATAGGAGATAGAATTTTGTAAATCTTCCTTTCCGGGAAGATCTACCTTGATCCCCACCCCAGCCCTCATTCTATCTGTTACATGATAAAAGCCTTTTTATTCTTACTAACATTTGGCTTTTGTGGCATCTGATGAATCTACGAAAACTATTGATATAAACTTCTTTCTTCTAGTCTCCAAGATGCTACAAAATTCCTTTGTATGCTGATACAGACTGACATGACTATGTCTTTGAATTTGGTTTTTGAGTTAGTTAAATTTATCTGCAGAATTTTTTAAAGGTTATCAACTGCCATTGTCTAGACTCTTTTGTTTGACTGAATTATGTTAGATTGTATTTGTAAGCTGGCTTAACATGTCTTATTCAGCTTTTTGGATTTTATATACATTTTCTTAATGAACAACTGAATAAATCACACACATTGCTGTTCGAACAATAAGTTGCAGATAAAGCGGATAAGGTTCTGATATTTGTTTATGGCTTTGTGCACTGTTTATATGTTCTTCATAACAGGATGGCATACAAATAACAAAGAAACGTGTAAATTATATTAATGGTTGAAGACTTCATTCTAGAGGAATATGCATCAGAATTCACATTGTTCTGAATTGAGACACTGCATTGTGCCTTCTTTGATTACCTTTTTCTTGCAAGAAAAAGACTACTATAACACATTGGCAACATTTGCAGTTTATAAAAAATATCACCAGAAGTGGGGGTAGAGTGGAGTTGCACACAGGAAGAGCCTTTTTTGAGAGTCAGATGCTTGCATTTCTCTCTGACTTGTGGGTATGCCATCTTGTACTTTGAGATAACCTGTTTATTAATGTGCAAGTTGTCTTCTTTTATCTATGCTCCTGCAGTCTTACATGCTTTTAACAGCTCTTGATTTGCCTCTGTGGACACTCTCTAACTTTTTGAAACCTTCATTTTTCTTGCAGAGATAGCTGATCTAGGTGAGTTCTTCTCTTGCTTTCCATAAACACTGTGTGTTGCTTGTGCGCTTTCATTTCACAAAAATGATGGCTGGTCCTTCAACTTGCTTTTCAGTTTCATTTTTTAAGGTTGGTTGTGATGTGCTCCTAAACAGAATATGATCTGTTTTACTAATCACATAGTTGTGAGCATAAATGACACTCATATATGATGAGATGCTCTGAAAGTGTCTCAGTATTTTTGTGCACTTATTGAAGGTGATTGTTTTACCAAAGAATTGAACTAGAATCATAGAGTTGGGATGGGCCTTGTGAGCCAGTAGGTCCAATCTCCTATTCAGCATAGAATCACCAACTGGAGCTTTCACAGCAGATATCTCTCTGAATGCTTTTTGAAGATGTCCGGAAGAGGAGACCCTACCACCTCTCTAGGCAATTGATTCCATTGCTGAACCACTCTTACTGTCAAGAAGACCCTTCTCATGTTTAGTCAAAATCTGCCCTCCTGTAACTTAAAACCATTAGACCTGTTCCTACCCTCCGGGGCAGAAAGAAACAAAACTGCACCTGCCTCATTGTGACAGTCCTTTAGGTATTTAAGCAGTCATTGTTACCCTCATTTTTTTCTTTGCCAGACTGAGCATACCCAACTCTCTGAATTTCAAAATGCTATCACTGTTTAGACCTATCTCTTCTTCCCTCTCCTTGCTACCTATCTCTTCTTTTTTGAGAAAATATATTGTAGCACAAGAGACACTAGTTAAAACTTTGTAACACAAAATTTTAAATTTCTGTTTACGTGCAAGCTCTGTGTTAGGTAGGCCAGTATTGGCTAAAAGGGGGTTTCATTGATAATGATCTTGCCAAATTCTAAAAATTATGAGAAATATGTGTCAGCCCTGTATCTCAAAATGGCTCCATGGGGAACTTACCACAAAGGTCCATTCTAACCAAGGAGGAGCCATCCAGGAAAGTGTTAATTCCAGTCACTGCCCAGGTCATGCAAAGGATCACATTTTAATTTTTGAAGGGTATTTCTTATTGCTTCTTCTCAGTTCATTTCCAACCCAAGAAGAAGGAAAAGTGAGGTGAAAGGGAATTTTCCACAGACAGGAAAAGTAGGATTGCCATCAATGGATGAGGCTAGATGGTTCCTTCTGCTTTTCCTAGTGGAAATATATCCTGCGAGGGAAGGTGGCAAATTCAGCTAGCCTGACGAGACTTCCTGGAGTACCCCTCAGCCAAAAAAAATGCCCTGCAGAGGTAAATTTGTTCACCCTGTAATGTGTGAAAGCGGAAAGGGTAACTCAAGTTGCTCGTCTACAGATTTCTTCCAGGGAAGCATTAGTTGAGAAAGCTGCTGAAATGGCCATTGACTTTTTTAAGGTATCACACCTCATGGTTTAGGTAAGCCAAGGGATCCGTAGGCTGGGAAGATACATGCTTTGATCCGTTGAGTTAATGTGGATGGAGAGACTTTCTTGCCTAGAGAGGCGGGCAGAAGAGTGCTTCTGTTTTCTTAAATAGCCTAGTGTGCCTGGTATACAGCTTCAGGGCCCCCTTACATCCAGTTTGTCACATTGCTTCTCTAAAGGATGGACTGCGTGAGGACAGAAGGTTCGTAAAGCAGTGGGCTGTGAGTGGTAAAAAGGAGAATTTAGTTTAAAAAATAACTGAATTGAGACAGAAAGAGACTTGAGTATTTAATTACAGTGAAAGGGGTCCATGGACAGAGCTTCCAGTTCTGATTCTTTCCTGCTTGATTACCACCAGTAAAAATACTCTGAAGGAAAGAATTTGAAATGGAACAGTTTTCAAAGGTTCAAATGCTGGTCTGGAAAAGGCAGAGGGGAAGCAGTGATCTATCAGAGGACTGAGTAGAGAAGCCCCCCTTAAAAACCTCTTTATGTGAGGATGGGAAGAAATAGGTTGGTTCTTGCTAGTTGACAGAATGGAGGGCAAAGTTGTAATTTGGTGCCATAAGCTATTGGGTTTAAGACGTAGGTTGAGGCCTGCTTGCAGAAAGTGTATGACCTCCTTCACTCTAGCTGTGCAAGGTGAGAGATATTTCCTCTGAGCCCATCTAAGAAAGGCTTCCCAAGTGATCTTGTATTATCCGGAATGTGAAACTTTGTCTAGAAGCTAAAATTGTGTTTTCCCCTCTCAGATAAGACCTCTGTTCAGTTGCCAAGCTGCTAGATGCAGCCAGTCTGGGTCTGGGAGAATATCAGGGCCCTGACGAAGAAGGTTGGTCAGGACTGAAAACAAAAGAGGTTCCCAGGTCACTAAGGCTAGCAGATGGGAGAACCAATGCCTGTGGGGTCAATGTGGACCTATGAGAATTACTATTATCTTTTTCTACCTGATCTTCCTTACTACTCTGGAGCTTAGGGAGGTTGGAAGTAAGACGTACTGGCATAAGAACAACCAGGGCTTCTGCTTTGAGGGAATGGAACCTTGTAAAATAGCTGAGGAGTTTATGCCTTGTGTCTGATGCAAAGAAGTCAATCTGCAGATTTCCAAAGTTTTCCTGTATTTAAAGAAAAACCATCATGTCCAGGCTCCATGATGTAGAGTCTGGTGGCTCAGAAAGTCCACTTCTGTGTTCAAAGCACCTTGAATGTGCTGTGCTGAGAGAGAGAAAGGACATTCTCTTCTGTCCAGGTGAGGATCTGACAGCTTCCTTGTATAGGGAGAAGCCACAATCTCCTCCTTGTCTGATTCAGCAAGATTTTGTGGTTTTATTGTTTATTCAGACCAGAATATGTGTTCTGCTGAGGGCGTGGTGCAAGTGAAAGAGAGCTAACCTAATAGTACCAAGCTGTAGCCAGTTGATGCTCTACTGTCTTTCTGTTTGTGACCAAACCTCTTGAGCTGAGAGGCCCTGGAATTGAGCCCCCTAGTCCAGGAGTCTGGCATCTGTAGTGAGAACTACTCTTGAAGAGTCTAGTAAGAGTACACCCAAAGATTAGTTGTGAGTGTTTGTCCACCATAGAAGGGATGTTTGAACCTCCCTGGTTAACCATATAGTAACGTGCTGATATGTTGCTAGAAATGTCTGAAAGGTTCAGAGAAGGCACTGCAATAGCCAAAAGTGAAGCCTTGCCCAAGTGGAGAGGTTAATGTAGGTAATCATCAGGCCCAAGAGATGTGTCATTGTCATTAGGTCTGGAGAGCTCTTCCTTGTGAATATAAGAGTCTTCCTTCTGATTTTTCCTATTCTCTCTGGAGAGGGGGCAATATGATCCTTTTCTGTATCTATCATTGGACTAGCCTCTGTGTTGGAGAAAGGTGACCTGTTTGTTTGTTGATCATGAAGCCATGGGCCTGAAGAACTGATAGATGGTTGCAGAGACTTGTTGGGCCCTGGGAGTGTGTGAGATTCTAAAAGGATATTGTCCAGATATGGAAAGATATGGATGTTTTGCAGTCTCGTGTGGGCCACAGGGATGATCATCATCTTGGTGAATACCCAGGGTGTTGAGGGCAACCTGAAAGGCAGTGCTTGGAATTGATAGTGGGCATTGAGATAACAGAAATGAAGATACTTGCAAGCCGAAGAACAGATAAGAATATGCAAATACCCTTTTGAAAGATCTGTTGAGAGAAGGTAAGTCCCCAGAAATATCTGTTCCCAGATTGTTTGAAGGCTTTCCATCCTGTAGTGGCTGTATTTTATGAACTTGTTTATGAATTTGAAGTCCAGAATCAAACTCCACATCCCTTTTTGTCTACTTTGAAGAAGATGGAATATACTCCCTTGAATCTCTTGTTTGGTGGGACCAGTTCTGTGGCCCCCAGCAATACAAGGCTAGAGATGGGCTGATGCATGGTGAAGTTCTCTAGGATATTTTTGGAAACTGATAACCTAAGAAAGCACTGTTTTGGCTTTTCATTGAATTCTGTCATGTAACCTTTGCTTATTGTTCTCAATACCCACTTGTGATATAGTAAGGGACCATGCTTATATGAAGTGTGAAAACCTCCCTTCTGTCCTGGAAGGAAAGTCACAAATTTGGTAGGTTGGCTGCCCTGAGGAGAGGCCTTGTCTGGGTCTTCCTGGGAATGAAAGGAAAATTGTGGCCTAGACCGGGGGCTTGAAAGACCCGGTCTCTCAAATGGGCAGAATGAGCAGAAGGGATGAAAAGGCTGGGATTGTTTGCCCTTTTGTTTTGTGTTCTCCTTTGGCACAGAAGGCATAGCCTTCTTTTTCTACCCTATTTTGATAAGGATGTCCTTAAGGGCCCCTTTACCAAAAAAAAAAAAAAAAAGAGGTTTCTCTTGTAAGGGAATGTGGCCAAATTGAATCTGGACTGCGTGTTCACATCTTGAGTGTCTTAGCCCAGTGGATCTTCTGGCTGCAGTTCCAGCAGCAATGGAACAAGCAAGAAAGGTCAAGGAATCACTGGTAGCGTTAGCTACAAAAGCTGAGGATTTATAGATCGTAAGTAGATCTTTGTGTAAAAAGTTTGTGTCTAGGTACTGGTTTTCAAATATGTCTTGGACTCAAAACATAGCCACCTGGCAGTAAGAGATGCAGTGGAAGATGCTTGAATAGATAGGGCAGAGGGCTTGTGGGAGCATTTGAGTGAAATGTCTGCTCTCTTCTCATTAGAATCCTTAAGGGCCAAATCTCCTTCCCAAGAAGCGCTGAAGTTGGCCCACTGATGAGGACAAGCTTCAGAAGATTCATAGCTTCTGGAGGAAGCATATGTACCTTTTGCATTACATTAATACCATTTCTGCTTTGTGTGGGGTTATCCCATTCTTATTTGATGAACACTGAAATCAGCTGGGAAAGGAACAACTTGTGAGGAGGCCTTTGGTTTTGGAACCATGGCCACTCCGACTGGAATGTGCAGTGGTTAGAACTATAGAAGACTCAGGTTGGCAATTCTGCAAACCCAAGGCTGCTATGGTTTTGGATAGGGGAAGAATAAAATCATTTTGATTAAAATGTGTCTCTCTAGCTGGGCCCTCCTTTTTCCCAGAATCTGACCATTCTACATCTTCAGAGTCAGAAAAATAGCCTAGAAAAATTGTATAAAGGGAGGTTTCATCAACATCTCTAGAGCAAGATAAGATAGGGCTTCCTCTCCCTGTTAGTTCCTCATTAGAGTAATGAATTGCCTCTGCTTCTGAATTTGATTGTATATTTGCAGTGTGAGAGCTAACCCTGCCCTGTTTCTTTGGAGAAACTGGAGAGGGAGGAACAGCATGTGAGATAGATGGGGTGGGAGAGGGAGCTTTTAGTCTTTTGGATGTAGAGCAACTGGGGGGGGGGCGGTTGGCTCAACCCTTTAAGCTCCTTAGTAACCATGGAGGAACGCTGTCAGCCATGAATTCTGATTTAGAAATGGCATAGGAACTGAGAGGGGTATTGGGAAGGCTTGTTCAAAATGTCTGGCTTCTGCCCATGATGCAAGCTGGCCAATGCCATGTGTGCAAGTGCATGAGCATGATTTTTGGGATGACTGCTTACGTCTGGCACCCAGCTGAGATGTTATTTTTTTGTTTTTCCACTCCCTTTTCACACTCAGCAGAGTGACTCTGCAGAGTGTGTCTGCTGAGAAACAGAAGGGCAGCCTCCTCCTATATCTTTATGGCCCCTTATGACTGCTCATCTGCACTGACAGCTGGAGCTGTGCAGTCAGCGTCTACCATTTGGGGCAGCAAGGTGACCTCGGCAGCCTCGCTGTTGGTGAAGTCAGAGACAGAGCTGATTTCAGCTTCAACCAAGTTTATTTTCTCCCCAGTAAATTCAGGCTCCCAAACTGCAGAGGCAGCTGCAGAGGAGGCAGGAGCTATAGGGAGGACTGTGGGCAAGTGGGTGGCTTTATAGCCCCCACAGGGCTTGGTTAGGAGTGCTTGCACTTTCCAGGCAACTCTCACATGGTTCACCAAGGGACTCTTGGGGCCAGAAGTGCCTTTAGTTTTTGTTACTGCTTTCCCTATTATGCCCCTTCCATAGAAAGACAGTAGTGTTAAATAAGGGGAAGATGCAATGGGGGGAGGAGATGTGAAGAAGGGAAAAATGTGGTGATAAAGGCTTTAAAAAAAAAGACAGAGCAAACAGAAAGGAAAGTAGGAAGATAAGAGTCAAAACAAGGACATAGAACCAACAGAAAGTGGAGGAGCCAGCATATGACCTTTCCTGGGTAAGTCAAGGAAGAAGAACTGAGAAGGAGCTAGGGATCCAGTAAGAAATGTTCTTCAAGGAAGAACATGTGTTCCCTTGCCTTGCCTGAGCAGTGCCTGGATTTAACCCTTTCCTGGATGGCTCTTTCTCTGCTGGCTGAGAATATACTTTTTTCATTTAAAAATTGGAAGATGGCTTGCTCTTTAAATGTTTACTGACTTTTCAAACCTGATGTAAAAATCCTGTGATAGTAGGATGTACAGATAATTTATATGGCTCTACTGATTTCTGGGTCTCAAATCTTACATCACTGTAAATGGAGATAAAGTGCTTCATAGATGAAATCGTCTAGAGATTGAATAGTATTACTTCATTGTTGTGATGTACAGGTGTACCTCAGTTAACAAAGTAGATATGTTCATGGGCATTTCTTCAGCAGGGAATTTGGTACCAGAGGCAGAAATAATATGGAAAGAATAGGGATAGATTCCTATACTACAAAAAAGAACAATTTAATATGTTTCAGGGAGCTTTATTAGAGTTAACAATATGAACATGAAATTAAACAACCAGATCAAGTAAAAAACTTGTTGAACCTTCTAGAGACCATATGAAGTTTTTTTGAAAATGTGTCCAGGATTATTTTTTTTTGACTTTCACTAGTCTTCACTTTTCTTATAATTTCCATTTTGGTGGCCAATCTTATAGATCTATGTTTTTTTTAATATGTAGAGAGTACTTGGTATTAACAGGTGTATCTGCTTTTCCCCTTTCTGTTTGCTGTTCATGCATGCTCAGTGAGAAATTCTGGAGGCAGTCGCTATTTACCTTGCCTGTGATAGACAGGCACACACAGCTTTCTTTCCCAGCTCAGGTTTTGTGTGCTGCAGACATGCTCCTGCAAACTGATACTGAAAGTCTGTTTTTCTTCATCCTTCCTTCACCATTCTCCCTGGACCTGTGTTGCTAAGCAGCTTCTGGCTAGAGGGAGGACAAGGAAGAAAACAAAGCTGGTTGAGTGTAAAAAAGACTTCTTAAAAAAGAAACCTCCTCATCAGAGCTTTTGTTAACTGAGGTAGGCTTGTATTCTGAATGCAGTGGAATACGCAGCTGTAGTTGACCAAAGAAGTGTGATATACTTAAAAGGTATTTAGCTTTGCTCATGCGCTAAACAGGCTATGTTTTTTGTACTACTTGTTCTTTATCTAACAGTCTGCTCTTTTCAGCTGGCCAGCTGACAACAGATGATTTGAACTCTCTAATTGCTCATGCTCATCGTCGTGTAGACCAATTGAATAAGGAGCTAGTGGAGCTCAGAGTCCGTGAAAAACAACATATTGAGGAAGCCCTGGAAAAACAGAAACTGGAAGACAAAAAGGCTTTTGAATCAGCAGTGGCAAAGGCACTAGAGCATCACAAGAATGAAATCCAGATTGAACAGGAAAAGAAGGTAACTAGTATACTTTCAGTTTCCTGGCATTTTATTGATCAGTCTATGTGCATGTGCACAGTGTCTTTTAGTGATGTGTATAGAAGAAGGCACAACTTTCTTCATTGTTATATCCTCTTAATCAGTGGTTCTCAACCTGTGGGTCCCCAGATGTTCATGGACTTCAGCTCCCAGAAGCCCCAGCCACTATGGTCAATGCTCAGGGCTTCTGGGAGCTGAAGTCCACGAACATCTGGGGACCCACAGGTTGAGAACCACTGCTCTTAATGATACGACCAGAAACAAGTAGACCTTTGAACACTTATTATCCTCTTATCTCACAGGCTATCTGCAGAATACCTATCTCATAGGTATTCTTGGGATGGCACAAAGGAGCAATCCACCACTCATGGATTAACTCCTGCGTGCCAACCGACAGTACAGGAAACAGTTTTTAGTTCATTCCATGGTCTCTTCTTCTCTTCCCTGTCAGTTTTTTATTCTCTAACCTGCCAACCAAACATAAATTCCCTTCTCTGGTTTGTGAGGTAATAATTTTAAAGAGGTAGATTAGGCAAGATAGATAGAGTGGGGTACAATGAATTTAGCAGCCCAAAATGTGAAGGGAATTTTCATGAAATGGAGTGAGAGTGAGGCAAAGTGTCATAGTGACCCCTCTGCCACTGAAAAAGAAGAGAGAGAAAGAGAAACAGAATGATTTAATTAGAGAAAAAGAGGGTAAGAAGCCTAAAAAGGCATAAAGTGAGTCGTGCAGCTAAAAAACCTGAGTTTCCTCATAAAGCAGTGTCTGGAATTCAAGGTTCTGAGCAGAAGTTTCTCTCAGCCACTTCAGGCTGCCCTGTTAGAAATGCAGATTCTAAAGCAGGAGACAGAACGCACTCAGACAAACAAGTGAGTTTGATTAGTCTTTCAAAGATAACCTCTGCACAATTGCATCGCTCGACTGACAGCACAGAAAGGAGTCAGATCAAGAGAATGAAGCACAGCCTTCCCTGTTAGTTTATTTAAATACACTGATGTTGAGTGTTTATATCATTACTAGCTTAACTCTAAGGAGGTCTGTAATATTACATCTACATTGACTACAGGACACTATTTCTATGTACATTCAGCAGACCAACGTATGGCAGGGGCTCTGCATCCAGACACTGGGAAAGGTTTCAGTAGGGAACAAAGGTACTAAGTGATGTGTGCTGTGCAAAAGAGAAAGTCAGTGAGGAAGCGCTTTCATAATGCTTACTCTTCCTTTCAAAGGAGAGAGGTTTTGACAGAAAAAATTGTGTCAGTGGGTCCAGGTATCAGTGGTAACAGAAATAGAGATCAGTTCAAAGGCAAGGATTTCCAGCAACAGAGAAGAGGAGCAGGGCAAGTCACAGAGGCAGCAAGCAGCAAAACTGACATGAACATAATTCCAGTGGAAGGAAGATTGCTGCATTATGGTTAGGTTTGGTTAGAAATTAAAACATATCATTGAGTGATTCAGGTAATCACTAAGGGATGCAAGATCATATTCTTACAAAGGCCATCCAGTGTGCTTCTTCCTTTGCTGGTTTCCAGAGTCAAAGGAAAAGGCAAACATTGTGTGCAATCATCACTTGCAAACTGGGGCCGTAGAACAAATGTGTCAGACACAAATATTCAACCTTTTTCACCATGCCAAAGAGCAATAGGTTGTACTGTCCTATTTTGGGACTTGAAACTTTGTAAAGTATTACAGATTCAAGATGCAGACCTTAGAGACCATCAGAAAAAAAATGGAAAAGAAGGATTGGATGGTATCTGTTGATTTAAAAGAAGTATATTTGCATGTTCTGTTGGGCCCAAACTGCAGGAAATATCTGTTTCCAGTTAAGAGACAACCATTTCCAGTTCAAAGCACTTCCATTTGTTCTTGCCTCAGTTCTGAGCGTCTTCACCAAGGTGTTGTTTCCAGTTGTAGCTCATCTCAGGATGGGGAGGGTACAGCTATATCCCTACCTGGGTGACATCTTGGTGAAGGCAGAGAGAAGATAAAATGCCACATGCTCAGGACTCTACATATTCTGCAGAGAAATGAATTTGCAATAAATTTTGAGAAGAGTCAGAGCCAACAACAACATTTAGGTGCAGTAATAGACACCAGGAAGAGGAGTTTATTCCTGTCACAAGAAAGGTGACTGAAAATAAAGTAATTCAGCATGTTCTGAAAAACATTATATGTGCGGATATAATACTATTGGCAAGAGTTCAAGGACTTCTGATACCAACTGTACAACTTACTCTGTAAGTGAGGAAATGTTTGTGCTGACTGCTTAAGCAGGCACACTGTTCATCAGGGAGAATGGGCCTTGAATCAAGAGATACTTCAACAGAAACGTTCTATGCTCCATTCCAGGTCAGTTTATTGTATCCAGCAAGAACTTTGTTGAGTCATTCACACGTTAAAAGATTTGTGAAGATGTGATATTGAACTCATTTTTAACACTGCACAGTTACTGATATGCGATCTAAATTTATATCGAATATATTAACAGAGATCCATTTGAGGCTCTTGGGGACACATCTTTAAGATTGTTATCATTTAAGTTGGTGTTTTTAGTAGTGATAATGTTGGCAAGGAGGGTTTCAAGGTTGGTGGCGTTATCTGTAAAGAGTTGGTGCCATTTTGCAAGTTTGAGCTGGGTAGGTGTGCTCTAATATTGGATCTGACATTTCTACCTAAATGCATACCTAAAAAAAGGTTTGAGTTGTATACATTAACCATAATTTTGTCCTCATTCAAAACATCTGTTAGAAAAGAAGTGGCATACTTTGGATGTTTGGATAGCTGTAAAGGTTTATTTGAAGTGGACGATGCAGTTTGGGCATGCTGAGGTGTTGTTTGTCTCGTATAAGGATTTTGTGTTGTAAGACATCAAAAACAGTTAATGCAAGATGGATTAAAGCTTTCATATACATATGTTATAATTATGCCAGCACATCTAGACCACACAGTGTTTGGGTGCATTCAGCCAGGTCAATGGCTGCTTCAGTAGCTTATGCAATTTCTATGTCATTGGAAGAGATATGTAAAGCAGTTGGTTGGAGGGTATCAAGTATTTTTATTATACAGTATAAACTAGATAGGTACAAATCAGCACAGACAGTGTTTGGTTGGATTCTGTTACAAGCAGTAGTATGATAGGAGGCAGGTTACACCCACCTTGATTACAAAGGGCTTTGTAAGTTCCATGAGTAGTGGGATTGCTCTTCTGTGTCATCCAGAGAATGAGAGGTTTTTATCTACCATGAATGGTCATTCTAGAGAGGCTGAAAGAACAATCCACACCTACTGATATGTGTATATGTATATGTGTGTGAGCATGCAGCGGGCCCTCAGTATTCACTGGTTCCAGAATCTCCTGTGGATACCAAAATCTGTAGATGCTCAAGTCCCATTATATACGATGGTGTAGTAAAATAACATCCCTAATATAAAATAGTGAACAACTCACAAGGCTTGCTTTTTGGATTTTTTTAAATATATTTTCAAGCTGTGGTTGGTTGAATCCATAGATCCAGAACCCATGGATACGGAGGGCTGACTATATGTTTCTTTGTGTATGTGTAGATACAGTTCTTCTTCGTGGTCTCTGTGCCTCATACATTAGGAGCTTTCGCGCCTGCGCGGTAGCGTTCAGAAGATTCTGGAGCTCGATAGCTTGGCGGGAACCCCTCCCCCATGCCGGTACTGCGCATGCTCAGCCCGCCGAGCAACAGTCGCTCCTCAACTCTTTCTTGTCCGACGTTGCGAACAGAAGATTCTATCGGTAGCTTGTGCATTTTCTGCTTGATTCTTGGTTTTCTTGACTACGGTTTTCGGATTTGACTTCATCTCTTGGATTTCGATTTTTGCTTGGTGTTTTTCGGCTTTGGTTCTGACCCATTTCTGGCTTGACTACGGTTTTTGGACTTTGGACTGGTTTTGACGACTTCGGACCTCCCCCGCTCTTTTCTTCTTCCCACTGTTTGTTTTATGTCAGCGCTGTTCAAGAGTTGCACCTCCTGTGGAAGGAAGGTCGCCCTCTCGGACAAACACCGTGAGTGCCTATTTTGTCTGGATGAGGGGCACAACGTTCAGGCCTGCCCGGTCTGTAAGCAATTTACTCACCAGACCCTTCATAACCTATCCGCGAGACTACAGTCTCACTGCTGGGAAGAGTCACTGTGTGCCCAGAAGTCCGAGGCCCCTGGTACCATGGCCGAGAAATCGTCTCACCCGACCATCTCTTCATCGGCAGCGGCGGCAGCTGCCACACCTTCCACCTCGTTGGTACCGGGCTCAGTACCGACTATGAAGCTGCCGAGGTTTCCTAGGATCTCGGCTCCCCCAGTGCGGGAGGATCCTGTGGGCTCGCAGGTCTCTTCCTCCTTCTCCAAGCCGCTGACACCGGCTCAAAAGAAGCGTCCTCCTACTCAGGACGCTGGGAAGGAGAAAGAAAAGAAAGAGGAGAAAGGAGAAGAGATGCTCTCCCCAAAAGGAGATCCGCCTTCCGACACCTCCGCCCACCCAACCCGCTGAGGAACCTGAAGAGCTCCCGGAGGAGCAAGAGGTCCTTGAGGTGTCCAACGAGGAGCAGGCTGTGGAGCCCTTGCCCTTGGAACTGCCCAAGCTTACGGCTGCGGTTACCCTGGCGGATCACCGCTTGCCGGCCGACCGCCGGGAGGAGGCTGTGGTCAGACACTGACCCTCGCCTGTCCATCGGCCAGCCTCTGCATGCGGTGAGTCCCGCTCTCCTGTCCAGAGAGCCAGGCCTCCATCCCCGTGACACTGGGAGATGTGCCTGGAGAGGCCCTACTCCGGGGACACCGTATACACCTCTGCCTCCTACCTCGATAGGTATGGCCAGGAGCACCCTTGGGACGAGCCGACGGGATCGTATTATTCATACTCTCCGTTGTATAGGGACCGGTACCATCCTGACGTACGGTACTGGTCACGGCGGCACCGGTCTTGTTCGCCTTCCAGGGAGGTCCATCGCTCCTACTATGAGAGGATGCCGAGCCGTTTGCCACATCGGTCCAACTCACCGTATCACTGAAGGTCCCGGGAGCCCTCACCCTGCTACAGGGCAGTCTTGCCGCCTCCGAGGACGACCGCGACTGCGACTCGTCCAACGCTGCAGACCACTGCGGCCCAACCGACACGTCCAACGATGTCCACAACACAGGCCGCCCACTGCCCCCGGCCCTTGGTGGTGCCCTGCAGGTGACGCCAGTACCAACCATGGAATCGACCTTGGTACCGACGCAGCCTGCAGCTCCGACGGTGACCCTGGCTCCCCCTGCCCATAAACCACCACAGGAGAGAGCAGAAGAGAGGTCTCCGACTCCTTCCTCGGAGTCCTATGAGTCGGACTCTGACTCCGCGGAGTTGACTCCATCACACGAGTTGCCTCCGCTGGCGTTTGGAGAACTGGGTCCGGAGTCGGCACCAGAGGATGTGAAGCAGTTCTCCGCAATCCTCCGCATGGCCACAACCCTCGGACTAAAGGTGCGGAACCAGCTCCAGCGGCGCAGGATCCGGTGTTTCAGTACCTTGAAACACGCCTGTCATCGACCGCACCGCTGCCCTTCCTGCCAACATTGGTCGAGGCGATGAAGCAGCCATGGGCGAAGCCGGCGTCAGCGCAACCTATACCACACAGGCTGGAGCACCTGTACAGGACGCAAAGAGAGAATGCGGAGTTTCTCTTTAGCCATCCTGTACCGAACTCCATAGTGGTCGAGTAGGCCTAAACGAAGGGAGGCAATCGAGCTCATACCACTCCACTGGACCGTGAAGGCTGGAAGCTCAACACCTTTGGGAGGCGCTTCTACTCGGCGTCTTCCCTGGTGGCCAGGACCCTCAACACGATGGTTTGCCTCGCAGCTTACCATCGTAACATCCTGGACCGACTCGCCCCGCTCCACACTGAACTGCTGGAGGACTCCTGCACTGCCGCCATGCAACTCTTCGGTGAGGCTGTTGTGGTTGCCAACAGCAGATCACCTCCTTGAGGCATGCCATGGAGGCTACCTCGAGGGTGATGGTGGGTTCAGTGGTCCTCCGACAACATGCCTGGTTTCGATCATCCGGGCTCCAGGAGGACAGCCATCGACGGATTGAGGACCTCCCCTTTGACACTCAGCAACTTTTCCATACGTCGACAGACGAGGCCATGGACCACCTTGTAAAGGCCTGTCTGACAACGAAGAAAATGGGCATAAACCAGCCGGCCCAGTCCCACCGCAGCCCTAAGTCGTCGTGGAGAAGGTCTTCCTCCTCCTCCGCATACCAACCGCAGTCTCCACGGTCGACTGCGTCCCAGCCATCTACATCATCCACCCCACGGAGGCTTCCGTGAAGACGCCCCTCCTCGTCGTCAAAGAAGTCTTCCTCCAGGATGAAATCTCGATTTTGAGGGTTTCCGCAGGACACCACCGATGCCAATTTTCACCCTCCCAGCAGACCTTCGACAACTGAGCTTGGCCAGACACCTCGCCCAGTGGCGGAAAATTACTGCGGACTCCTGGGTACTTACCATCATCCGCCTGGGATATGCCATAGAGTTCCAGAATATTCCGCCATGAGGGGTCTACTACTCCACCCCGGCCAGCTCGGTACTGCTGGATGAGATCTAGTCCCTTCTACAAAAGGGAGCGATCGAGGCATTTCCACCCTCAGCCAAGACCACTAGCTTCTTCTCAAGGTACTTCACGGTACCGAAGGCGGACGGAACCCTGCGGCCCATCCTAGACCTCAGAGGGGTGAACGACTACATCCGCCCCAAGAGGTTCAAGATGGTCACGCTACCCTCGATCCTGCCCTTCCTTCGACGAGGGGACTGGTTTGCCTCCATCGATCTCAAAGACGCCTATTTCCACATCTCCATCTGCCCGCAGCACAGACGTTACCTGCGGTTCGCGGTCAACGGCACTTGTTACTAATACCGGGTGCTGCCATTCGGCCTTTCGACCGCACCGTGGGTATTCACCAAGTGTATGGCACCCATCGTGTCGTTCCCGCAGACGAAAGGCATCTCCGTCTACCCCTATCTGGATGATCGGCTCTTGGTGGTGTCCTGCCAATGGAAACTATACCACGACATTCACCGGACTCTGACCCTTCTGACTCGCCTTGGACTCAGGGTCAATCCGAAGAAATCCCATCTCGAGCCCACAAGGGTTCTCGACTTTATTGGGGCAACCCTAGATGCGGTATCGGCGAGGGCCTCCTTATCACTGGACAGGTCGTGGACGCTTTGTCGGGAGCGTCCACTGCCTTCCACGCTCTGACAGTATCAGCCAGGATGATCCAGCAGCTGCTCAGCTACATGGCCTCAACCATCGCTGTAACCTACCTCTCCAGGCTGCGCGCACGACCGCTTCAGCACTGGTTCATCAGGGCCTTCGATCTGCTCTGGGACGACCAGTCTTGCCACTTCCAGCTGCCTCAACACGTGCGCCAATCACTGCAGTCCTACCACCACCTCCTGTTGGGCATGCTGTTCCGGGAACACAACCCCTCGGTCATGGTGACGACGGATGCTAAGCTCTTCGGCTGGGGAGCACACTCCGGTGACCTCAGAGACCGGGGTCAGTGGATTGGACACGAGACTGCCCTCCACATCAACACTCTCGAGCTGCTGGCCATCTCGAAAGCTCTGCGGGCGCTTCGTCACCTCGTCATGATCCTCACCGACAACACGACGGCGGTGAACAGGCAAGGAGGAACTCACTCCACCACTCTCCTCAACATTGCCCTCGACCTCTGGGACTGGTGCGTCTCGCTAAGGATCCATCCAGTGGCAGTTCACCTGGCCGGGCAGGAGAACACGACGGTGGATGCTCTCAGCAGGGACACCTCATCCCACCACGAGTGGTCTCTCTCCAGCGAGGCCTTCCAGATGGTTCGGGACCGATGGGGCGAGCCGACCATCGACCTCTTCGCCACCAGCCAGAACGCGAAGTGTCGTCGGTATTGTTCGAGGGCCAGCCGCGATCGCCACTCCATTGGCGACGCGTTCCAGTTCGGTGGGACGAGGGACTTCTCTACGCCTTCCCTCCGTTTCCCCTTCTGGGCCACGTGATAGCGAAGATCCTTGTGGACCGAGCGGACGTGATTCTCGTGGCGCCGTACTGGCCAAGGCAGCATTGGTTCGGGCTCTTGTTCGAGGCCACCCGGGGACGGATCCTCTGGTTCCCGATGGTGCCAGATCTCTTCTCCCACTCCAACGGTCACGTGTTGCACTCGGACCTGCCACTCTTGGCCTTCCATGCCTGGAGGATATTGCTGTAGATGACCCTGTCGTCAGGAACGTCTTGACCACTGCTAGGAAGAAATCGACTTGCCGCAACTACCACTACAAGTGGCGGCGTTTCGTTGCCTTCACCGAGGATCATTGAGAGCCGGTATCGCCTGTCATCCTGCGTACCGTGCTCCACTTCCTCCTGCACCTCCGACAACAGGGCCTGGCCTTCCCATTGCTGGAGGTGTACCTCGCCGCGATCGTGGCATACCAACCACCTTGATCCCCATCGGCTGCTCTTTCAGAGATGGTACCGTCAAGCAGTTCCTGAAGGGCCTGCAGCACCTCTATTTGCCGGTGTCACCACCGCTACCGCCGTGGTCGCTATCACTGGTGCTGTCGCAGCTGATGAGGCAGCTCTTCGAGCCGATGGCGACAGCAGATGACAGGCTGCTCGTCATGAAGACTGCTTTCCTAGTGGCTGTCACCTCTGCCAGGCAGGCAGGAGAGCTGACAGCACTTCGGTCTGACGAGCCATACCTCGTCTTCCACAGAGACAAAGTGGTCCTTCGGCCTGACATCTCTTTCCTGTCGAAGGTGGTGGCCAGCTTCCATCTGAGCCAGGACATCATCCTGCCCACCTTCTATCTGGACCCAGCTACACCTTTGGAGCGGTCCCTCACTCCCTGGATGGCCGTCAGGCCCTGGCGTTCTATAAGGACAGGACTGCCTCTTATAGACAAACCCCCACCTTTTTGTGTGCTATGGCAGGCGCTGCAGAGGCCACAAGGGGTCCACCCAGCGCTTTTCCAAGTGGGTGGCCCAGACCACCTGGCGTACGAGCTTGCCAAGAACCCTCCGCCAGACCTTCTTCGGGCTCATTCCACCTGAGCTGTAGCGACATCTGCAGCCCTCCTGCGAGGAGGTGATCTGCAGGAACTCTGCCATGTGGCGACCTGGTCCCAGCCATCGATGTTCATGCACCACTACAGGCTGGACTGCCGGTCCCGGAGGGATGCTCAATTCGGACGTGCTGTGCTGGCTTCTGTTCTGTAAGACCTGGGACCTGACCCACCATCCTACCAGTAAGCTACACAGTCTCCTAATGTATGAGGCACAGAGACCACGAAGAAGAAGAATAGGTTGCTTACCTGTAACTGTGGTTCTTCGAGTGGTCATCTGTGCCCTCATACATGCCCACCCAACCATCCCCTCTCTTTCAGGTCCCATTCTATTCGGCGGACCAGAACTGAGGAGTGACCGTTGCTCGGGGGGCTGAGCGTGCGCAGTACCGGCATGGGGGAGGGGTTCCCGCCAAGCTATCGAGCTCTAGAATCTTCCAAACTCTACCGCACAGGCGCGAAAGCTCCTAATGTATGAGGGCACAGATGACCACTCGAAGAACCACAGTTACGGGTAAGCAACCTGTTCTTATATGGTTCAGGCAAGTATAGCTATATGGTTTGGATACTGTATGTTGTAGTTTCAGGCTAGTTAAAATTATTAGGCATCGTGATCAGGGCTAGACTTAAAAGAAAGGGAAGGAAAGGCAAAAAGATCAACTGAAAATCATGTCTCCTGCATTGTCAGTTGGCACCCAGGGGTTAACTCATGAATTGTGGATTGCTGCTTTTGGCATCCCAGAAAGACCCTTCAAAGTAAATGCCAATTTCACATTTTCAGTTTGTACTGTATAGGAATCCTCTGTGGACACAGCTTCTGTAAATGGCCATATGAACAAGTGGGGTCTGGTGTATCAGGTATTGGACAGATATTGTTTTACAGATTGTACAATAGCAGGGTGCAGATCAAAATTCAACAGCTGCCACAGGCTCCAACATATTGGGAATCCCTTGTTAGCCCATATAATTGATCACTGTTTGCTAGCTGATGGGAGGACTGTTAGAGAATAAATCCTATTGGTTACTTAAATCTGCTTTCACCAACACCAGACTCACTAGATCAGTGGTTCTCAACCTGTGGGTCCCCAGATGTTTGTAGACTTCAGCTCCCAGAAGCCCCAGCCACTGTGGTCAATGCTCAGGGCTTCTGGGAGCTGAAGTCCAAAAACATCTGGGAACCCACAGGTTGAGAACCACTGCACTAGATAGAGGGGGGTCTGTTCTTGTAAAAAAGAAATGCACTTTAAGTATAAAAACACAGTTACCGCTACATTATGGCAGGTTGAAGAAGCTCAAGCAGTTATGGAGAGCGAAATGAGAACTCAGCTCCGTCGACAGGCTGCTGCGCATGCTGATCACCTAAGAGATGTTCTCAAGATCCAAGAGCAGGAATTGAAGCTGCAGTTTGAGCAGGTGGGAATTTGCGCTATTGTCGTGAAAGACTCATTCTCATTAATGCTAATGCAACTAGAATGGCACGTTTTAGCATACCGGAGACATATTTTGTTACTGAAACCACAGTGATGTAGATCTAATATAGGGCATTCTGTCACATTGTTTACAGCTGTGCTGGTTGATAAGTCGGATTTCAGATGCTTGCCATCTACCGTATTTTTCCTTATAAACTTACATCTAGGACAAACCATGTCCCAATAAATACTGATTTTGCCATGTAGGAATTTTGTTTCCTCCCAGCTGGTGTAGTTTACTGAGACCAAAAAATGTTTTATCCTGTATAGCAAAGTAGAATGGGTGTACTCAATATCTTGCCGCCATTCGTGGGGAGTTGAAATTTCTTCAGGGGGAGCGTTATGTGGGAATTCCTAGGGGTATGGAAACCCCCACTGTAAGAGAAGGATATGCTTTGTTTCAAGAACGAAGGCAGTCAGCTCGGCAACAGCACAGTGGAGCTTAACTCTTGCAGCCAATCAGTGGCTGTTTGAGTTGGAGCTAGACCTGGGTGTCATGTCATCCAGTATCTGTTGTACTGCCAAACAAAGCTGTTGCCTGAGGAGGCACTGGATACCTCCTTATACATCACTGGAAAAGTTATGCTAATGTAAAAACCCAAAGGGATTCTGTCTCTTGGTATTTCCTGCTGTGGTGTCAAATATGCCTGTCTCTATGCACTAATGCGCCTCTAGACATTTTTATCGAGGCATTTTATTACAGTTTATTAGTGGTCACTCTCATTGTACAAACTCAAAAGAGTTACCTTCTTTATAATCACGATTTAAAGCTGACCTTTAAACAACAGACCTCAGGTTAAGCTTTGTTGCTATAAGTATGCTTAAGGGTCCATATTCATTTTTTAAATTATTTGCATTGAGTTGGATCCAGATTTTATCCTACATGATTTTTAATGTGTCTTCTCTAAGCATTACTGAATCCGAATTCCTCCAGTTTGATTTCAGCAAGCACATGATTGAACTCCCAACAACACATAGGATGAGTGCTACTCTAGCATGCTAGTGTGCTAGCCAAGTGTGCTAGCCAAGTGTGCTAAATATGACATCTAGGGTATAGATCCTGTTAGTCCCACCTACATAAATCCATTCAATCAGTAGGATTTGCTTATGTGTCAACTTCGCATTGAACAAGCGAGTCAGTGGGTTTACTTTATTGAGAACTAAGCACTTGGATTCAGTTTTGAAAGCTGGCAAAATGTTATTTGCTTCAAGACAGAGAATTTTTTATCTTTTCTGCAACAGGACAGGTTCTTTCAAAACTGCTTTAAAACATTCCTGGAGAAGAAATGATCACTGGTTAAAATACTATTTCATATCCTTTCTTCTTTCAAACAGGCACTGATAAATCTGACTTTTTTGGAAATTTGACCTTTGGGAAATTATGTTAAACTCTTTTGGGGTATTTCCCTCCACATATTACCAGCATGCTTGGAGGAAGAAGCAGGTCTTTTGCTGCTCTCATGGTAGCTGCAGCATGGGATCTTTATGTATTAACTGACAGACCTGAAGGAGGAATGTTTGCCAAAGAAAATCTAAACAAATCTTGAAGAAAACTCTGTGAGGCTTGCCATAAGCCGGAGTTGACTTGAAGGCAAGTAACCCCAAACAAAATCCTGACATCCAGTTTTGTGTTTCAGAACTTGTCAGAGAAACTCAGTGAACAAGAAATGCAATACAAGCGACTCACTCAGGAACAACTTGACAATTTCACTCTGGACATCAACACAGCCTATGCCAGGCTAAGGGGAATTGAGCAGGCAGTTGAAAGTAAGTATGGAAAACATGGCAAAAATATGTTGTATTCAATCACATTGGCTGACCAACTACATTTGCTGAACCATTTTTTGAGATCTAGCAGTCTAGTTCGTTGCATGCAAGTACCTCTTAGATTGTCTTGGCATGAAATTCAGAAGTGATTCTTTGACAAGCCCTGCCATTGAATTCAGGCAGTTCATGGGACGTATTGTGTCAGTCTCCAGATGTTTTCAGCCAGGACTCACTACCTACTCCTGGTTCTCATTGTACTTCTCACCAGGCCTAAAATTGTGGTCTATCCCTTTATTATGATCTACCCCTTTATACATTGGAAAGGCATCAAATGTGCTTTGCCACATATATGACACAGGGAAGATGCTTGAACTCTTATCACTCTGCTTCTGTTTCATTGTATGTGGTGGCTTTGGGAAAGATTGACAGGCCAGTGTAGCATATTTTAGGCTGCTCCCACCTTTATGGCAGATGCATTATTCAGCATTTCTTCCTCTATTGTTAGAAGGTTTTTTCCAAACATCATCTTATTCACCTTCCAAAGACAGCCTTCATTTTTAAAGGTTTCTCCCCTAGTCAGTAGAGGTTTGTAGATCTTTGTAGAGGTTTTGCTTTGTATTCCATGTTGCCAGATGAAGTCATTCTTGCCTGATGGTCCATAGGAGAGAAATCCATATCTCAGCCTTTTTGAACACAGCTGCAAAAAATTTGTGAAAAGCAACTTGTCCTTATGCTGTTCTGTTTTGTACAGAATTTGTTGGAGGAAAAGCTGTAACACAAAGCTAGAGCATAAACTTCATGTGTGCAGAAACATTTATAGATTCAACGTCTGGCATCTGCACATAGACCTTAAGAAAAAACTGTTTTATGAAACTCTAAAGAGGTACTGCCTATCAAGTGTGCTACAGGCAGTTTGGGCCAGACCAAGTGTAACTGCATGTCTAGTTTGCTGTATGTGTGTGTTGTGTGCCTTCAAGTCATGTGGCAACTCCATGAATTTCGTAGGGTTTTCTTAGGCAAGGAATACTCAGAGGTAGTTCTGACAGTTCTTTCTTCTGAAATATAGTCTATAGCACTTGGTATTCCTTGGTGGTGTCCCATACCAGTACTAATCAGGGCTGGCCTTCTTAGCTTCCAAGATCAGGTGGGATTAGGTGTCTTTAGGGTTATTTAGGCTGATGTGCTCCTTAATATTTGCTTCTACAGTCAGAAATATTAAAGAATTCTAAAGAGACCAGGCATGCAGTGTTTAATACTGCTACTGTGTTAATGGCTCCAGATTGTACAAATCTTACATCTTTTAAAATAATTAGTATTTCCAGTGTTACCATGAGATGTAAAGGAAGCTCTGAGTCAGTAACATGCCAACTAGACTTGTAGCTTCTGAACTGTACATGCTTACTCCAAGCCTTAGTCAGTTTAAAGCTACTGCCACAGTGAATATCACAGATAAGCCCTATGCATGTTACTTTTGCCATATTATGTCATGGTTCTGCTGTTAGCAATTATCTTTATGTTAGATATTTTGTCCTTGCTAAGATAGCATATATAAAATGGTTTGAGAAGTCTAAAAATAGTGTTTAAATGTGCACTCTTTTAAAGTATGAAATGCCTTTTGATTACCTTCCTACCATGTAATGGTGTGGCGTTTTATGTTACAGGCCATGCAGTTGCTGAAGAAGAAGCCAGGAAGGCCCATCAGCTGTGGCTTTCAGTTGAAGCTCTAAAGCAGAGCATGAAAACTGCTTCTGGAGACAGCCCTACTGAACCCCTGGAGGGTGCAGTAGAAGCCATCCAAGCCAGCTGTTCTGACAATGCATTCACCCAAGCCTTAATGGCTGCACTTCCCCAGGAATCACTCAGTCGTGGTGTGTACACGGAAGAGGCCCTGAGAGCACGATTCCACACTGTCCAAAAGCTGGCTAAGAGAGTGGCATTGATAGATGAAACAAGAAATAGCTTGTATCAGTACTTCTTGTCTTACCTGCAGTCCCTTCTCTTGATGCATCCTCAGCAACTGAAGCCACCTTCTGAGCTTGGTCCTGAAGACCTGGACACATTTAAGTTGCTATCTTATGCATCCTATTGCATTGAGCATGGCGATCTGGAATTGGCAGCTAAATTTGTCAATCAGCTGAAAGGAGAATCCAGGAGAGTGTCACAGGACTGGCTGAATGAAGCTCGGATGACCTTAGAGACGAAACAAGTGGTGGATATCCTCACTGCCTATGCCAGTGCTGTGGGGTTGGGTACAACTCAGGTGGACTGATAAAGGTCAGCCATGCAAAATTACTAAATCTAGTCAGATGAAATGCAAGCTTTATAACAGTTTTTTTGGGGGGGAAATAAAGAGGCCAGGTCAGATATTTCCAAACCACACCAGAGTCTTGGGTGGCACTGGGCATGTGGTGTTCTGTCTCATAGTACACTTATCATCCATACCTGTTGCATTTGTATCCCTTTTATCTTCAGCCATTTATCATGTCTGGATTTTTTTTTTTTTTTTTGCACAACTTAAAATTTAAGTTTCCAGGTATTACTGATCAGGTTTGTGAGCCAACCAAAATAATGTTTATAACCTCTATTACTGATTTGGCACTTGGTGCAATTAAATAAAAGTGTTTTAAAAACGGCTTTTGTGTTGCTTACTTAAAACGTAGAAAGATAGCAAAGAACGCGTATGATCATCAAATCAACTTCTTTCTCTCAGTTAGTCTTAACGGAACTACAAGATCCCTTGGCATACTGATCCAGACTAACATTGCTGTCTCTTTGAATACTACTGAATAACAAAACGGGGATTATTCCTAGGTATGTATGGTAAGTTTGCAGCCTGAAACCAAGAAGATCTCCCAAGCTAGAAGTGGAGCAGATTTTCACAAATATTCATTCCCAGGTTGAAAAACAGGTTTTCTGACTGTTAGGAAAGCTCCTCAAGAAGAATAATGTAGATGAGTGAGAATTTTGTGACTGTTTATCCTGGCATTTAATGTCCCAAAATCTTTTGCAGGAACCACTCTGCAGAGAAAAACATGTAATGTCCTGAAAAAACAAACCATATCTTCTGAAGAGAAAATGGGCCTCCCATACAGAAAGCATTGTTCCTGCACAGGAAAACTACCCCCTTCACCAAAAATTCTACTGCTACATAAATCTTACATAGGTCTCTGCCTGGGAAACAGGTTGCTTGTCTTAGGAGAAAGTAGCCTCTACCTTCTTGATAAGAGAGAAGGTGCAACATCCTTTTCATAGGACAAGTACAGAAAATTTTATCAAAGTAATAGGTAAGTGGGGTTTTGTAACTATGGGATTTTTTTTGTTCTGAAGGTATGCTTCCTTGCCATCAACTCGTGTAGTGTCACCCACTACATGTGACTATACTTGGCTCTTCTATGCTAAGGGAGTTGTAAAGGACATGGTGTCAGCACATTCCTAACTCCTCTGCATTCTTCCTGTACCGCTCCAGATACAATATTGCAAAGTGGCTGTGAGATAACAGTGTCCACGTAACCACTGAGCAGCTGATCTAAGTGGTATTATTTATCTGTGTGTTCTTTTCCAGCCAGGTGTTTCAAACAGTACAAAAATACTAAAATGGAAAATTAAATCAGTCTTCACAGATTATAAATACTGCTCTCCTGCCATGTTCCACTGGCTTGAGTGGGAGATCACCAAAAGCAATAAATAACAAGGACCATAAAATGGTAGCATGGTTTAATGTATTTAACAAATTCTGTGTCAGACATAACGTAATATAACAATTCTATGATCCAGATAGGCAGTTTTCCAAATTGAGGTACTGGGAGAAGAGGATGAGTGCCTGAAAACAGGTCAGGCCAGAGTTTCCTACCAATCCATGTTCATGATAATCAGTTATGTGCTTAGGTGTCTACCAGAAGTAGGTGTCCACCAGACTTCAACAGGTATGTACAAAGCTCCATCTTGTCATGCAGACTCAGTTCGAGCAGCAGTCCTTTCCTTTGGGAAAGGAAGAAGTTCCTTCTTGTCATCTACTCGCTGTCACTGCCGTCACTGCTTTCTGCTGTCATATCAGCCAGATCATTCCTGTAAGGAAGGAAAAATGTAAAATGAATGGAATCCACTGGAAAATGTGGTGGTATGGCAGACTGCTGTTAAATCCCTAGCACAGCCACTAGCCCTTATGTTGCTAGCAATATAGTTACCTGATTAAAAAATGGGCAAGGCAGAAGCAATGGAAGGGAGAACAAGAAGCAAAAGCTGCTCAAGCTGAACAGTGTGTTGACAATTATATCGCTGTCCTGGAGAGAGAAATGACAGTTGCTGTTCATGAAGCTGCTAAAACTCACCTTTGCTCTTCAGAAAGCTGAAATTCTTCCAGAACTCTCTTGGCAAGCTTTGAAGTTGATTGTAAACTGAAGTCAGATGCCAGCTTTACTAGATCAAGTGCCTGATCTGATTGGTTGCTTTGCTTAATGCAGTCCAAGACTTCATTCATCACCAAATCACTGCAAATAAAAAAAAGTGAAAGTAATATAAATACTCTAGTGCTGGGCATTCCAAACGGTGTGCTGTGACATGTTAGTGTGTCACTTGAAGTGTGTCACCTACAATTTTGGAAGTGTATGTTTTTAAAAATATATGATTTATAAAAATATATGAAAGGTTTTCATGAGAGAGGTTGTGTCCCCATATGTTATTAGAATTTATGTAGGTGTCTGTGTCTCATATGGGGTTAGTTTAACCTCTAGTTTGTTAATAAAACAATTACTGTGTCGTGAAACGATGCATGTCTAAAAAGTGTGTCACTAACATTAAAAGTTTGGAAAGCTCAAGTACAAGGAATCCACCTTGTACTTGAATTAAAAATAAAACTCCATCTACTGAATTATGATTCTAACTACCTTAAGAATTTTACAACAGTTTTTGATCCAATGAATTTAATTTTTTATTTCATGGTTTATTACGTACAAATACCTGTCACTACCGAAGCAACTAGATGCCCATATATAAGCATTTATGTGCCCAGACAAGTGAAGCAAGACTTTGGTTTCCTAAGAAAAAGGTCAGCATGTGAGCTCAGTTGGGACAAATATCATAGCAACTGATAGGCTGTCCAAATGTGAACTATGTTACTTTTCAATAAAAGTTTGTTTCCTTAATATCACTTAGAACAGCCTTCATCAACCAAATCTCTGTTCTTCCTACTGACTGTAACAAAGAAAGAGGATTCACTTTAGAACAGTGGTTCTTAGCCTCTGTTCAGTGTGCAGGAAGTGTGCTGGAAGTGGGGAATATCTGACCTTCCAGATGTTGATGGATGATTACTCCCATTATACCTACCATTGTTATATTTGCAAGAGCTAATGGGAACTGAAGTTCAACAATATGTACAAGTCCCCATTTTCTCTAGTCCTGCTTTATATACAATATAAACTCTAAAGTTAACAAGCCTTAAATTATGTTTTAGCATTAAAAGCATAGCAGGGAGACGAAAGAACACAATAAACATTGCTCCTGCTCAAGGTAGAAAGATAGGCTTTGTGGGACATCAGTGGCTAGACCAAACTGCACTAACCATTTCAGTAGTTCCTTTGAAATCTGTTGGCTTATGTTGTCCTGCTCAAGCAATCTAATGAAATAATATTTTCCTGTCTCCAAGGAAGTCAGAAATTGCCTTAGTGGATGTTGTGGTAGGGTCCTCCTAGACACAGGAAGTAGTCTGAGAGAAAGTCCTTTTAAGCAGTTAAGACAACTAAATAGGGCTTCATGCAGATCAGCATAAGGGACAAAGAAAACAGAACAACGAAAGACTTAACTGTTTCTAAAATCTGCTTTCTATGAAACTAAAGTAACACTGGGAGATCTCACCAGAAGAAGAATTTACCTGGGAATTCTGTTCTGATTTTTGAAGAGCGCCAGCATGTTCCTATTGGGAGAGAAAAGAAATTCCCATTTTGTCCTGCTAAGCTTAAAAGAGGTTAGTGGTTCTTATAAATGAGGAATGTGAACAGCTGCAGTATTTCCTTCAATCTTGTTCATATATTGTTGACCCATCCTTCACCTGAGTGTCTGTTTTTGTACCAATTTGAAAGTAACTTTTTGCCCCCAAATGGGCTAAATTGTCTTAAAAGTGGCTGCAAATGCAATGATTTACTTTGTTCTCCTCACATCCTTCCAAAACTCAACCTCTCCAGAATGGGCTAAACATGGCCAAAATGGCAGCCAGAAGTGATGCAGCATCTCTGTGGTTCACCAAAAAGGACATAGGAGAGAAACGGCTTCCATATCCTCTGTAATGACACACTCTTGCTCTAATATGCCAAAATCATAAACAGCAGCAGCTTAAAAGCTTCACTGAGCCATGAAAGTCGCCTGATATGTTTGGTATTTTATTTGTTTCAGGATTTACTTTGAACATGAAAAAGAGTTGGTAGGAGCAGTCTGGCTTTACTTACCAGGTCTCTGGTGTTCTCCCAGCCCTGGCAAATAACACAGTGCAGTTACCCAGAGAAGCCGCTGTCCACTCCAAGACAGTCTGTCTTCTTTCTTGTACCTCATAGAGAGATTTTATTTCTGCAGCACAGTCAGCAAATGCCACTTGAGTCTGAAAAAGATTCAGCACAATAAAATATTTGCAGCTTATAATCATTATCCCTTTTGCACAAGTAGGTGAAGAAGCCACATGAAAGTTTCTATTGCAGTTTCTTGAAAAAGATTTGCAAAACCAAGTTCATTTATATGCAATGAGTAATTAGGAAAAGGTGCAGAAAATACCTTGCCATGATGTTTTTAATGGAAACTGGTAAGTTCACAAATTTTTTGAAAGCTTTTACAGAGGAAACTTACAATTACATGAATTGACAATTTATAGGCAGGAATAACTGGGTAAAAAATACAGCCAAAAACATGCAACAGAATATGTGTCACTTTTGTTGCTGCATCAAACATAGTTAGGAAGCTCAGGAAAGCTGCACTTTCACCATCCTGGAAGAATTCAGATCAAGGGTAATCATAAGGTATATTGAGGTCTGCCTGAACTCTGGATGATTTGCTGTCTCCTCCATGCCATCCCAAGAATAACAGCAACTAAAAACCTTCCCCGCTCGAATTAGATTGCTGCTGAAAAAAGAATGCTTTGAGGGGTGGATGGGTATGGAGAACCAGGAGTGGATTTCTGTGTGAAAGAACTTTTGAGTTCGATTCTGACATTATCACTCATTCCAGATGGATCATGTGAAAAATCATTGTTTGTTTTATTTTGCATATTTTTAACCATTTAAAATGAAACTCTGAATAAAATACTAATAAGAACAATGTGCTACATTATCTTACATATGTTCCATACTACAAGAGTTAATAGCAATTTGATACTACTTTAATTGCCTTGGCTGCATTCTATGGAATCCTGAGATTCATAGTTTGATGAGGCACTAGAATGCTAAAAACAGTATGAAATTACAAATCCGAACATTCTGTAAAATGGAACCATGGCAATAAAAGTGGTATCAAGGTGATATAATTGTTTAGCGTGAAACACATCTTCAATATTTTGATTAAGATCTTTTAGGGAGGCAAGCTCTGAAGGGAAGATTTTTCTTTAAATGATGGACTGTAAACATAAATATTACTGCATTTCCACTCAGTAAGGTTCAGATTGACACATACTGGGTTTTCTTCATTTTCCATTGTAAAACAAAAAACTGAAAGAAAAGAATTGGCTCAAGCTTCATGGCAGAGCATGCATTTAACTCAGGTCTCCCAGATCCATACTGGCTACTGGATAGGGTTTAAAAAAAAAAGTGTAAATAGCCTAGTTGAACCAGTTTTCTGTGCCACGAGTCTCACTAGACTTACCTCTGGAGACTGTTTGTCTCTGGCCATGAGAGCCAAAACTTCCCCCCACAACAGCAGGTCTACGGCTATGACCAAGCTGTTTGATATCTGCAAAAGGGGGGGGGAGCAATCAGAAATGAGAGATCACAATTTAAAAACATAGCAATATCATTTTTAGAATCTAGATGGAAATGGCTACATATGGCTCCCATGATTCCAGTGATATCTGAGACTAACAGTACTGCTAAGCACTGGTGCACTTTCATACAAATGTGATTTTAAAAGTCTAAAGCTGTGTCAGCATTAGAAACAGCTTCACATTTTTCCATGAACACTATACTTATTTTGTAAATGAGAAGTTGGTACTTACGTGAACGCTCATTCTGGGATGACAGGAGGAACAATCCACCACGCATGGGACTTGGTCCTCGCGCCAGCTGACGCAGGAGCTTTCACGAGCTGTTACCGTTAAACGTTTATAAGAAACGACTCCCTGTCCCTCTCTCTTCAGTTACTTTCCTAGCGTGACAGTTGTATGAAATCCTACCCTTCAACCCAGTGGTGGGCGGGGATTTTTCCCCTTTTGGGTCATCCCAGAATGAGCGTTCACGTAAGTACCAACTTCTCATTCTCGGGCTGACAGGAGGACCAATCCACCACGCATGGTGGATTGCTGTTTCCTGGGTGGGTTTATGAACTACAACACTGTTTGGTTGCGCCCGAAAGCCGCCTGTGTGATTTTGTATTTATCCAGCTTGTAGTGCCTAATAAAGGTAGAAAACCCCTTCCACCCTGCTGCCTCACAAATCTCTTCCAAGGAGCACGTGGTATCGTATGCCACTGAAGTTGCCAGGGAAACCCAATGCGCCCACACGTTCGCTGGTCTAGGCTGTTTGGCGAGTCATAATAATGAAAATACATGTTTTGATCCAAGATGCTATCACTGTTTTACGGGCCCCGCTCCCCCAAATGTTTTATCTTTGAAAGATATCAGCAGTGCGTCTGTCTTTCTCAGTTCTTTAGTTTTCTTAATGTAAAACTTTACTACTCGTCTAACATCAAGAGTATGCCACTTCTTCTCTAACTGATGGACCGGCTTTGGACAGAATGTTGGTAGGTGTATCTCTTGTTTCTGGTGTGATGACAAGCATTTAGGTTTGAATGTTGGGTAAAAACCTAAACCTTTTAGCTTGTCATGGTCGAAAACACATAGATTTTCCTTTACTGACAGCGCTGCCAGTCAACCCTTTTTGCTGATGTTATCGCCAACAAGAATGCTGTTTTAAAGGATAGCAGTCTTAGGGATGATTCCTTTAACGGCTCAAATGGTGGTACCGTTAACACATTTAGTACCAGGTTCAGGTCCCAAGAAGGGAATCTGTGTACTGTTGGACCAGATTGAAAAGGTTGCTCCCCTCAGAAACCTTTTTATATGTGGGTGGCTCACAAAAGAGTTCCCCCGTCTCTGATAGGACTGCTGCTAGTGCCGCCACCTGTCTTTTTAATGTGTTAGGCCTTAGGCCCTTGTCGACTCCATCCTGTAAGAAATCTAAGATTTGTGAAATCCCTATGTCTTCCAATGAAATTCTCTTTCCTGAACACCAGGACGGGGAAAGTTTTCCATGCCCTTTTCCCCATAAATCCTTTGGGTGGATTCACCCCTAGACCCAAGAATGGTGTTTACCACCTCCTCGGTGTAGCCTTGTTTTCATAGATGTCTCCGCTCAAAGTCCATGCTGTTAGCTTCAGCCATTGAGGATCGGGAATGACTTACCGGACCCTGCATTAACAAACCCGGGCCCTGACGGTAACCCCCCAAGGTTGCCCTTGGGACATCCGCAGCAGCATTGGAAACCAAGGCCTCCTTGGCCAAAATGGAGCTATCAGCACCCCCGGGAACCCTTTTTCCCTGCGAATTTTTGCTAACACCTTTTGTATAATTCTTATCGGTGGGAACGCGTAATGCGTGCCTGGCGGCCAAGACACCGACAGTGCATCGTATGCTTCTGAACCTCTGTCTCCAGGTAATGAAAAATATCTTCTTAGTTTTGTGTTCTGCGCAGTAGCGAAAAAATTAAATCCGAAAGGGTTTAAAATTGTTGTTGACTTCCTGGAATACATCCATATTGAGGGACCATTCTCCCGGATGTAAGTAGTTCCTGCTTAAGTAGTCCGCCTGCAGGTTTTTGATGCCTCTAAAGGTGTATCGCCGTGATAGACTTTATATGTCTCTCTGCCCATTTAATAGGCGATCCCCCTTCCGCCCCAAAGTTGCCTCGAATGTTTCCTCCCTGCTTGCATACGTAGGCTTTGGCTGTCATGTTGTCTTTTTTGAGACTAATACATGATGCCCCTTGACCAGAGGGGACATCCCTGAAGTGCTAGCCGAATGGCTTTCAACTCCAGAAATTTATGTTGCGGTGACTCCTTTGCTGACCATCGTCCCTGAATGGCCATACCTTGGGAGTGTGCTCCCCAGCCGTACAGGCTGGCATCTGTTGTTAAGTGCACCATGTTCTGCATTTGGGAAAAAGGAACTCCTGATTCCACGTTTTTGTTTGCAGCCACCAACACATGCCCAACCAAAATGCCGTGGTATCTCATTGTGTAATATCTCTTCCTTGCAATTGCTGCCTGATGTGACATCAGCAACCTCTGTAGAGGCTTCACATGGTAGCTTGCCCACTGAACTAGTTGTGTTGTGGATACCAAAGTGCCCAGTATCTGTGCCAATCGCATTATGTTCATATATTTGTTTTTTCTTATCCTTTGGGCTGCCCGTTTTTCTGTCTTACTCTTTCCCGGAAAAAGGGAAAATCATGCCCTTTACTGTATTTATATGGGCTCCTAAATGTGTTAGTTCTCTTGTCGGAAATTAGACACCCTTTTCTTTGTTGAGAAGAAAACCCTAGTGCGACAGAATTTGGATTGTTCAAACCTCCTGCCGTAACCTGGCCTCTGACCTTGCTTTTACCAGGATGTCGTCTAGGTAAGGGGAAAAGTTGTACCCCCTGCGTTCTGAGATATGCAATCAGGGGGATTAGCACCTTGGTAAACACCCGTGGTGCCGATGCTAGGCCGAACGGTAACGCTCTGAACTGGTAGTGACTGTTTTTGTAATTGAATCTCAAGTATCTCCTGTCTTCCATTTTCTTTCTCCCTTCCTTTTTTGAAGAGTCGGGATGACTTGTTTCTTATCTTTAGTCTTACTAAGATGTTCTCCAAAGCCTTAGGGCCAAATAGTAGTTCACCCTGATAAGGAACGAAAGCTAAATTCGCTCTTGACTTCTGATTCCATCCCAATGTCTAAGCCATAGTGATCGTCTTGCCACCGTCACCAGGTTTACGTTTTTTGCTGCATACACTGTTGCATCCAGTCCTGCATCTGCAATGTATTTCAGGGCTTTCTGCAACCGCTCCACAGCCTTCCTTATTTTCTCTCTGAGAAGTCCTGAGTCTCTAAAATCTCTTGAAAAACCAAAGCACCACTGCTCTAGCCACCATTGATGCTGCAGTGGAAGATCTAATTATGTTGGATGCTGCTTCATGCGCCTTACCAAGGCAGGACTCTGCTCTACGCTCGTCCATTTCCTTCAACTGCGTGTCTCCCTCTTTGGGCAAATCCCCACCTGACACTAGACCCCCAATGGGGCCGTCCACTGGAGGGACCTTGAACAACTTAACGTCATCTTCCCTGAATGCATATAGCCTATTTGTGCTAATCCCTTTCTGATATTGCTCTGCGATTCCCCTTCTGCCATGATCATTTCTTTGAAAAGTTCAGGCAGAGGGAACTCTACGTTTCTATTTTTTTTCTTTCCCTTTTCACTGATGGTAAGGCTCCGGACTTTGTTTTTACTGTCTCTATCTGCCCTATCATTGTGCAGACCTAAAGCCTGCAGTACCCTCTTAAGTAGATTCTGTTTGTATCCAGCTCCTCTTCCTCGTCCTCAGAAAAAAATCTTCTCTGAGTCCTCTATGTCTGCTTCTTCTTCCTCTATGTCCTCATCCATATAATGTATGTCACTCCCTGTAGTGTGCTCCTCTGCTGAATAGTTCCGTGTCATTTGTATTCACCCTTTCCTCTGGAGGAATTAAAATTTTTCTCCTATGGCAGACTGAGAAGATAATCCCTGGTCTATTCTTCTTCTCTTTTGATTGGGTTCGATGTGATTCTCTTTATCCCTATGAATGTCATATGAGTTATAATTTTGAGTCACCGCAGTTTGGCTTGACTCATCTTGGGAAAAGGGGAGTTGTGGTGAGATACTAGCCCGTCCACCAACCTTTCCCTTTGGGGAGGCGTGACGTGCTTAAAAAACTGCCCCATAACTTCATGAATTTGGGATGACACTGTTTCTTTAATCATTGACTGAATGTCGGAACGGACGGGTAGTCAGACCAGGTCTGTTTTTTGTGCTGTTCCCCCCAGCGTACCTGTTCTGGCAGCTGCTGTGTACCAGCTCTATTTTGTGGCGCGTTCATGAGCCATCCCTCAATGAATCGCCCATCTCCAAAATCCCTGACCCACCGTCAGCCGTAATGCGGTCTGGGGCGGCTTCACCGCTTTCCTGACTCTGCGGTGTGACAGCCCTGCCTATCTGTGCTGCTGTCGCTTTAATTTTCTCTAAGTGTTCTGCGCAGGCGCGGCCACACTCAAAATGGCTGCCGCCGGGCCCCAAGGTGTGGCAAACCCCCCAACGCCATCTTGGAGTGTTTATTTCCAAGATGGCGGCCAACGTTTCTGAGGTGAGCTGCTTAGTAGCCGCGTGGGCTTTTGTGCCTGTTTTTACCGAATCCTTGCTTTTACCCTTCTTTTCGGTCTTCTTTCCTGGGGGGTTTTTTATTCCGACGGGTCTTTTATTTTTTTCCAACTTAGTCTCGTCCATCTCACTCTCACTAGATGAGAGGAAAATTCGCTGGAGATTGCAGGCCTTTTTCCCCCAAAACGATGTCCCCACTGCATTGATCCTCCAGCTCCCTCATCTAAACCCGGGCCCCTAGGCGGTCTTCTGGACGGACCCGTGTTTCATAGTGACCAGGGCCCCAAATCCGTGGTGCTACGGTTTTTACTTCCTCCGCCATTATTGCTTTCTTTTTTTCCTAGTGTTAGAAATTAAATGCTTTCTCTCTTTCTCTCTCTTTCTCCAATTATCCTGAGAGAGGGACTAAAAAGCGCTAACTGTACCGCAGGAGAGAAATTAACTGAAGAGAGAGGGACAGGGAGTCGTTTCTTATAAACGTTTAACGGCAACAGCTCGTGAAAGACTCCTGCGTCAGCTGGCGCGAGGACCAAGTCCCATGCGTGGTTTTGGCCCCCCCGTCAGCCCGAGAATGCAGCAGCAATTAATATATTCAGGGCAGGGATCTATCTTTTTCATTCATGTTAATTTGTACAACATACAAACGTGTATCAGCAGAATGTTCATAATACATGGTTGAGTGAAAAGAGTGAAGTAAGAGGCAAAAAAGAAACTCCCCCCCAATCAACCTACTGGCATCGAACTGCAGCCCCTTATCCTTACACACATCCAAAGATTTTTTTGACCCCAAAAAAGGTCAATTTAACCATTGTGACCCTTTTATCAAACCTGGATGATCCCTCGTTTCACCACTGACAATAAAAAAAAACACAAAGTATTGTCAACCTGTCCAGATCTGGGGAATCATTTCCAAATGACTGGCGGTGTCCAATGCTTGAAAAAGTTCCAGCATCCCAGAATTTGGGTAAAACATCTGATGAAATAAGTAAGGATGGTGTGGTGGTTAGGTCACAACAGGTTCAATCTACCAATTTAAAAAAAATCAAAAACACCTTCTCACACAAATATTAACAAATACTTACTGAAGGAACCAGTTCTTTATACCATTTCAGTACAACATCAAGCTGTTCCATCATACAAAGTAAGCTTAAAAACCTTCCACTGCAGCAAAGAAAGAAATAGCAAGTTATTAAAACCACAAAGCATTTAAGATAACAAATATTTAATTTGTAGTTTTACTAAATATCTGCTATGAATTCTCAACAGGCCTTAAGTAGCTAAATCATAATTTGAAACCCTTCAATAAAGGACACACAACAATGTCAACTTATATGGTCTGCTTATCAGAAGTAAAACAAAATTGAAATCTGATCACCTGCTACCTTAGTGTAATCAGAACTTTTTTTTATAAGGCTAATTTGTTGTACAGAGAAAACAGAAAGGTTAAGACATTCGAGTACTGACGCACGTGATATTCTCCTTGCAAGGGGAATATAGGGTGTGTGAGAACTCAAGTCTCTTCCTTTTTTCCCTTTTTTTCTTTTTCTTTCTTTTCTACTGTATTTGTGTCTACATTTGTGCTTTTTTTTATATGTACAAATTAATAAAGATTATTTTACAAAAAAAAAAGAATTTTTTTCTAGGTTTGAAGACACAGCTTCAAATCAGCCCAAAGAGGCAGTTCAAGAAAAATGGCTCTGACAATCTCTTTTCCCATTACAGTTCAACTTCCTCTTTTTCTCTCTTCCCCATCACATACACAGAGTTCTCCATCACATACACAGTTGTTACCACTTGTGCAGGTTCCCGTATTGAGAAATACTCCCCCAAATATTCTGGGTCTTCAAAGACTTTTACTGAAAAATCAAGTAGCTTCAAAACCTAGAAGCATAATTACTTCCAAATTGGTAGCATACATTCTCACCTTGCTGCCCTTAAAATATCACTGGAAATAGCATTCTGCCTCAAATGAAAGTGCTGACAATAGAATTCATGACTTAGGAAGAAAAGCAATAATTACAAGTAAGAGGTTTTCTGGACCATGTCTCCCATCATTTTTCTGTTCTCTCCTGTCTCCACGACTCTATGCAGTTGATAGGCAAGCTGAACGTCCTTCATGTCCAAGCACTACAATAAAGGCACAGATCATGGCCACCTGAGTCCAAGATGATAAAAACACCATTCTGTATAGAGCATCACAAAGCCTTTTCAACTTATCCAAAGTTTTTTAAAAAGCCTGATTTTGGTATTGCTGGCAGCTTTGAGCATCTTCTTTGGATCAAAAGATGAGTTTCTTTGTTTATAAATCAACTCTCCCTTTCAATATAATGACACATTTGCCAATGCAGAACTTTGTAAATGATTACAAATCACAAAGACATCTTGCTCTCGACCACTTTAAGTAAGGATTAGAAAGATGATTCAGATAAAAAACAAAGTTTTACCTCTTCAATATTATATTATCTAGATCAGGGAGACAACACTAGTTTTTGGTAGCCATTCTAAATTAAATCTATGTTATTTGGGGCATACTGAAATGAAAGACTCCATTAAGTGGGGGTGGGGGAAGGACTCATCGTCAGCATCCTTTGTTTTCAAGCCTTGTGCATTTCCAGAGTACACGTGATATGAAACATGCCTCAGGTTTGATTCCAGCTTTGTTTTACTCCATTACAATGAATATACTATGGCAAAACTTACCTGTCCCCAAACTGAAAGGTGCACAAGACAGTTGTCCATTTAGGCCACTGCTTTCAGCACAGCAGCTTTCTTCATCTTAGTACCTTCCTTAGAAGTCCACAACTGTAAGTTTTAGATTTCTGTTCCCATACAACTGGCCCTATTAGCAGGGACTGATGTGGATTAAAGTCCAAAATATCTAGAGGACTCCAAGTGAGGGAAAGCTACAGTAATGGATTCTAAGGAAAGAATAAAAATTGATGGGAAAAAAAGGAGGTATGTATGGAGTGTGCTGCTAGGGGTTGAAAGAGGTGAACAGATCTAAAGTGCTCTGTACAAGTTCATAGAACTTACCAGTGGCTAGAAAGCTGTGGAAACATACCTTCACATTTAAAGTATTAAATATGAGAAATCAAACCTACTTACTATTCTCATAGCATTTGCAAAGAAGTAAACTGAAAAGGAAGAAAACAATCACTGTTAATTTTAGACATCTATCCGACAACTCAGAAGATTTACATCTGTCAGGCTTCTTAAGATTACTAAAACAAATATGCAGTACTCAGCAATGCAGCATCTCAGGCAGTTTAACTCTGATGAAACAGTCAAGCTAGAATAATATCTAACACCAGACCTATGTGACAATATACTGACCCCTGTGGTCTGGTAAAGTGCTGTGAATTCTTTGTTCAAGATCCCTAATTTCAAACTATTATTTTTAAGGTTCCTTGGAGGAGGGGAGGGGTATTAAACCAGTTCTTTTATCATGTAGACATACTTCAAGTTATATACAGTAGGTCCTCCACATTTGCAGGGAAATGTACAGAGAACCCCCGCAAAAGTGAAATCACGAATAACTTCTCTCCTCAGAACTCCTCCTTCTCTGCATTCTGCTGCAGGCCTCTGCCCACGTTCTCCCCCCAGAACTCCTCTTTCCCTACCCTCTGCTGCAGGCCTCTGCCCATGTGCTGGCCATCGCCAACAGCGGGCAGGAACTGGGAGGGGGAGAAAAAAATCTTTCCTTTCTTTCACTCTCTCGCCGCCACAGTTGGTGACATCGCATCAGAGCTGCAGGCAGGAACATGGCGAGCGGGAAGGAAAGATCTTTTCCTCACTGCTTGCAATCTCCCCTGCTGCCACAGCTTGGGCAGTCACTTGGGGAGCTGTGGGCGGGAAGATGGCAAGCGGGAGGAAAGGATCTGGGGCAATCACATCTGCAGCGGCTGGCAGAGATTGTAAGGGGGAGGAAACAGTCTTTCCTCCCTTTCCCTCTCCTGTACCCCGCCGCAAGGGAATGGGAGGGGGAGAATGGGGGGAGGCAAGGCATCACGAATAATCAAAACCATGAGCGTGAAACCCACGAAGGTGGTGGGAGAACTGTAAACAGATTAACACTTGCAAATAACACACAATCACATAACCACCATATACATACATAGCAGCCACACAGAATTTTAATATCTTTGAATTGGAAGTCCTCAGTCAAGTTAACTAAGACAGTGTACAGATGGAGGCAACATATGCCCACAAAGACATTTTAACCCTATCAGTAAATATTCTCTCACGTTACCACACAACTGCAGGTACTGTCATGTACATATATAAACTTGGATTTGGACCTAACCAAATTTTGAGGAATATTATCAAATATTGTCCCATTTCTTCTAAGTTACAGGAAGTTACTTTTGTCATTTATGTTACTCTTGCACAATACAAGAGCATAATAGAAGAGAGAAGGAAAGACATACTGTCATCTGGATCTTGAGGGTAGAAGCTCTTTCCCTCAATTTCATCTAACACATCATAGATCATTTCTGTTTGGCCTTGAGCAGATATGGCTGTAAGACAAAAAAAGAGGTATGTAATGACATCTTGCTTGCACCACCCTCTATTGAAAATGAACAACTGAACATATTTCTGCTATGGTGCAGTGGATAAACAGAACAGAAAACAGGACATAAGCCATTTTTAAACTATTTTGCTTGTAGTTCTTGCTCACGCAAGTGTAGATGGTGGTTGATTACTTTGCTGCTGCTGCTGCAACCTGCAAGCTTGTGACTGCACCCCAGTGAAAATCTTGAGTCTATGACTGAAGCATAATATTACCACCTCCATTACAGGCAAAATGCATACAAAACGCAATTCTGGTTGAACAAACAATACAGTGTTTAAACTTAATATTTAAATAAAATTAAAGAAATTAGCTGCATGTCACAGCAATTTGAAAATGTAAAAAAGTAGAAAACATACACACAAAAACCCCTCAGCAAAACTGGTCTTAAAAATGCTGGATATTTTTATACTTTTACATATATTTATATACCAGCTTTCAGCGAAGATTTCAGAGATACAGTAGTTAACTTTTATTTTCAGTGGAAATGAAAAGCTGGTAAGTAAGAAGGCAGAACAAACTTCTCTTGGAAGAGAGTTCTGCAGTGGTGAGGCTGGAAGACACAAAGCCCTGAGAGGGAAACTAAGACATCAGATGTTCTCTAAGGAAATCAGGACTCAGGCCATCAAGGCTTTTAAAGGTTAGGAACCAGCATGCTGAATTAGGCATAGAAATTAATTGGCAATTGTTTCAAAAAGGGTTGTATAAGAGAAAAGTGGTCCAAGCAGTACAGGAAGGCTGGCTGGCACAGTCTACATTAGACAAAATTTCCAAACTATTATCAAAGATTAGACCTACTAAAAGCACATTACAATAGTTTAATTTGAAAGTAGTCAAAGCTTGAACAACAGTAGGCTATTGCAATTTCCCAGTAACATGTTATCACCTACTTAGCAAAGGTGACAAACGGCTGCCTGGGCCTTTTAGGTTTGATAGTCAGAAGACAGTGACAGCATCTGAAACACCCATTATCCTTCTGCCAGCCTTCTCCATCAATTTCAGCCAGATGCTTAGCAGGAAAAGGTACGGTACTGAATGCTGAGGAACCTCATAGGACAAATCTAACAGGAAGATACAAAAGGCACTCCAATTTCTGGCTCTCCAGATGTTACAGGACTGCAAACCCCATCTGCAATAGCATTACAGAGGAACTGATGGGAAATGATGATAATAGTGATCATCATCATGTTTTTTTATTTAACTTTCACCTTTTCCCAAAAACTAGGACTTATAAGAGTTATAGTTCAGTATCTGGAAGACCAAAAGTTGCCCACTCTAGAATCTGTCTTCCTGGAAGCAAAACTGTTTTGTGGTAAGGACTGTTGCAGGGCCCAGGAAGGCAAGAAGGTAATTTTTCCTTTCCAGAACACCCAAAGGCCCTAATCCAAGAAAAGAATGTAGAAATATCTCCATATTCCGTGAAAAAAACTAGGAGCAGCTCTAAGATAGGAGTAGCAAGGAGTACTGCTGTTCTAACAATAAAAAGCCACACTGATAAAAGTTCAGATGACCAAGGAAAGAAGTTGACTACTTCTTGCTCTAATCTAGAATTACATACCTGATTTGTAAAAAATGCCAAGGAGATGGTCAAATGTTGCAAGGCTAGGTTCTGAAATAAATAGATGTATGATGAATCAATTAAAATCTTTAATTTACCCAATACAAACACTTATGAATTCATCCATATGCCACTCACAGAAGTGATAATCGAGAACTCTGCTAGTTAGGATGATCTTAAAAGTCTAATTGGGATAGGGCGAAGAATTAAATGTTCCCCAGGAGCACTAAGAATATTTTCACTAAAGAATTTAGTGGGTGGAAGAAAATTCGATAAATTTTTATAAGAAAACTGCTCTCTACGTCCTTCAGCAGGGAACTGAGAGGAATAAATAATATATTTGTTAACAAATCAGAAAATCCCTTGCAGCGCTGGCTTAATGAAGATGATGCACAATATTTTTAAAAAATTATTTTAATGCCAAATTAGTTGATTGCTTTCCATTTGACAGGTTCTCAATGAGTATTTCAGAACTGCTGCCAACATGGTGATGCCATGTTCACAAGTGGCACATTTTCATAGTATATATAAATGGAGCAGCCCCTTTTTGAGATGCCACAGTCATATACACTGCATGTACTCAGCCACCACATGTTTACCTCTCTGAAAGCTATGGTGAAATAATCTTAACAGAGAGCAGATAATTCTTACCTATATTTAGTGCTTTCATCTCACTAAGGGTCTGGAGGCCAATACTCCGTGCTAAAGAACCACAACGTCTCAGTGTCTTCAGCACAGAATTAAAAGTTAACAGGTTTGGCTGTATATTCTGTTGAGCCATCTGTTTCAACAAGTCCTATTAACCAAGACAAATAAGAAACATGAATTAGACTGAATTTTATTTTAAAATGCAGAATCCTCCCACTCCAACCCTGTTCCCAGCTACAGGGGACTTGCTCCATTCCGTAACATTTATCATATCAATTATATCTGGGTAGCACAATGCTTATTGGAAAAATTAACCCCACTAAAAGCAATAGGCCTTCTGTCCACTTAAAATTTGATGTACATGAATGTGTATACCTTTTCCAAGTGCAGAATATTAGTTTATATGCTAAGTTTTTAATGAGATAACGAGTTTAGTTGAAGGCTTTCACAGCCGGAATTCATAGGTTGTTGTGAGTTTTCCAGGCTTTGAGAACATGTTCTATTATTATTTTCTCCTGACGTTTCGCCTGCATCTTTGGCCGGCATTTTCAGAGGATCTGGTGGAATGGAAGTGAGACAGAGTATATATACATGTGTAGTCCCCAGGTGGGAGTTTACAGAAAACCTACACACACTGACAGATATCTACACAAGAACTACAACCATCATCCAGGACAAAAAGGGAGCACAATAAAAACTCTGGTTGACCATGCAAAAAGAATCTGTGAACCCCATCTCCTGAAAGATGAACTGAATCATCTAAACTGGGCTCTACAGGCCAATAGTGACTCCAGTTCATACATCAGAAGAGCCTCAAGACCCAGAAAAAACCACAGAAGTGAAGATAAGTAGCCAACCAAGGGGAATGTGTTTTTACCATACATCAAAGAGGTCACTGACCGTATAAGGAAACTGATGAAGAAACATAACCTCCAAACAATCTACAGACTGACCAAGAAAATTCAACACATGCTACAGTCAGCAAAGGACAAGAGGGATCCTCTAACTTCTGCTGGAGTTTATCGCATACCTTGCAGTTGTGGGCAGGTCTACATAGGGGCTACAAAACGCAACATCCAAACATGAATTAAAGAACATGAAAGATACTGCAGACTGATCCAGCCAGAAAAATCAGCAGTAGCAGAACATGTTATAAACCAACCTGGACACAGAATGCTTTTTGAAAGCACACAAATTCTGGACCATTCTGACAACTGCTATGTCAGACTACACAGAGAGGCCATTGAAATACATAAACACATGGACTATTTCAAAAGGAAAGAAGAAACTTGGAAAGTAAACAAAATTTGGCTACCAGTACTGAACACTAAAATCAAGACTCAAAATATGCCAATGAACACCACCCAGGCTCTGGAGGTCCCTCTACAAGAAATAATACAATAGATTGCTAATGTACTTAACACACTGTTATGCATATCCCCTGACTAACAATACAACCCTGGGGGATATCCCATTTAACAACAAGCCATCACACAGGCCAACTGTAACATATGCAAATTGCTTCCTCCCACCAGGGGACTGCACAAGTATATATACTCTGTCTCACTTCCATGCCACCAGATCCTCTGAAGATGCTGGCCACAGATGCAGGTAAAATGTCAGGAGAAAATACTAATAGAACACGGCCTCAAAGCCTGGAAAACTCACAACAATCAATAGATACAAGTTTCTTCAAAGCTATTCCTCAACCAGTGATTGTGGAATACATTTCAGCATCAAACTGGATAAGATACTAGAAATTCAGGATCAGATTTTCGATCTTATTTTTTGTGTAAAAAGCAAGAATTAATGAATGCATCAAAGAATGTTTGGATACCTGATAGGGTTTTATTAGTGTTAACCACCATTACATTGAGATATTTACAGTGAGATTATTTACAACTGCACATCTCCTTGCAACATCATTGGCATGCACAACAGCATATGGCAAACAATATATTTATGCACTTCCACATAAAACCTTAACTGGAGCACCTGACCTGCTTGCTCACTTCCACTGTAGTGAGCTTCTAGCAGAATGGGTAGTGGGGAGAGAAACAGTTAAAAACAACCAGTCTTGCTGCATCACTCTGGCTTTCACTCAGTGTAAGTGAGGACCCTGCATACCACAAACTTTAGGTTTCTAAAGATCCGTTTGAAAGCCACCATGATACGTGAAATGCCACATTCCTCCTGTTCTCTGCTGCTCTCTATCATCTCTTCCCTGACACTGTATTTGATGAAATGTTTCTTTATACAAGTAATTCATTCTGTTCATGATCATACTTGGATATGTTTAATGACCTGAAAGTGAATCATGTCTCAGATCAACATAAAGAACTTAACTTCAGACTAGAGCACGATGTCAACAAATCCTTCACCAAATGTTGTACCACAGTATGATGTTTGGATCACCCTTATAATAGTGCTATATGTGAATCTGAATATTGTATGATAATGGAAGAGTGGGATATGAGACCACCAAAATAAAGGCAAGGTTATGTTAAAGCCTCGTGAAGGCATTTCCTTACTTCAACAAGCTCCCATCGTTCAGTGTATTTTTCCTTTACTTCTGCAGCTGCTAAAATTAAGGCATTGAACGTGTACACATCAGCTGAAAGAAATGGAAAGTCAATTAGATGATATGCAATTTATTTATTTTACTTTATTTATTTAATTTATATGCTGCCTTTCTCCGGGTGTGTGATCCCAGATGGGTGTACTGAATTGCATGTACACTTATTATTTCTAGGGCAGCTCAGCCTAAGGCAAACTTCTCATGTGAGCCAGTGTCCAGAAAGCAAGCCACATGCCAGCAATGCTGGAAAACTGATAGCTCACATTCAGCTCCCATGATCTAGCTGAGGTCCGTACCCCTGCGCCAATCATCATTGCTGCCAACAGAATATCAAATCAAACTTTATTTTACAGTCCATAGACCCAACATAAGCATCCAGTGGCACAGCGTAGAGAAAATACACCTATTAAAAATAGGATGTAAATAAATAAATAGGATAGACTATAAACAGCATATAAAAGGATAAAATAGGGCACAAATGCATAAAATAGCATAAAAATACATCAAGTAAATTAAAATCATAGACAATATGGATTATTAGGTAAAATATAAACAGGTGTTCATTAATTCCATCTCATTAAAACAACAGAATTGGATTGATCTTAAAAGTGCATTGCCAATATCCCAACGTAATTTTGATACTTCTCTCTCTCTCTGACCTTAATAGCTGATGACAGAAATTTAGCAACTGATAGGGTTACATTCGGGCATATGTCCTCTAATAGGACTTTTACATATTATTTTTCTGAACGGCCTGGCATACAGCTCAATAAGAGAGAGATCAGATGATGACGGCTCTGACTGTAGAAGATACAAGGTAGCAAAATATGCAACATTGATTCAACGTCTTGTGACCCGCAAGGACAAAGCAAATATGTCAAAAAGTAATTCTGAGGGAAAAGCACTGCATCTGGCCTTAGTGAATAATATGTGATAGTTTGGCACAGTCAAGTTATTTAAATAAGTAGCCTGATGGAAGGACCCCACATACTGAATATTTAAAGCACAGAGCAAGCAGGATGAGATGGAATTTGCCCGAAGAGTGCACAAAGCGATATTCCATAGTCTTTGCTTAATAGATTTTAGTGCTGTCTCATGACCCAAGTTAAGAAGCAAGGATGGAGAAAGGCTGATAGTGACTGCTTTTTCGGCTATGTACTTAGACAACCTTGCTGGCATAGTTATCCAATGGAAGGTGGCCCACTAGACCTTTGCCACACTTAAAGGCAAACACTTTAAGCCACTGTTTGAATGCTAGCATCCAGGCCCTTGTAGAGAGAGGGCTTTCTCCTGCCAACAGAATATCCAAACTGTTAGAAAGTAAAGCAACAATCTAAACAGTGCAGACCACATGCACCACTGTCACATTGACATCCACTCCAATTACTCTTATTTTAGTATATACCCTAGAGAAAGGGCCAAGTCTCAAGGTGCCAACCCTCTGTATTCGGCACTACACTGTATGAAGCATAGCACAGAAAAAGACAAATGAAAACCCATGAACTCACCATTAAGCGTGTTATTCAACAAGTCAGTGTACATGTCAAAAGCCTTTGAATATGCTCTATGCTGCAAGGATTAAAAGAAAAAGTTAGATACTGGCATATTATTCTGGAGAAATAACAGAAGCAGGTGTGCTATAAAGATAATTACAACGGTACCTTCACCATTCCTCTGATCATTGTGCAATACGAATGTGCATTTTTTTCTGGCATTAGGGTAAATACTCTGTCAGCATTGTTGTTCTCCCTGTTATTTTGAAAACAACATGATTTATCTTATTATGCATTCCACATGCTTGCAAAACAGTGCACACTGAGGATGTACTATAATATAAACTACTTATGGACACACTGGCATTGTATTAAATATTACTGTGTTCTTGAAGGGTCTTGGATGAGTCACATACCCCCACATATAAATCTATTCATTCACACATTGGCCATGTATATTATGTACCTCACGACCTAGAGAGATGAGGATAAGATTAAACATTTCACATAGCCTGCGCAAAAATATACAAGTGCATGGCACTTTTAACAACCATGGTATGCGTGCGGCCAATTAAATGTGACCACAAGCATGATGCTGCAGCTCCACCATCTACTGTGGTACATGAGCAGCTGTAAATTCAATGCTCACATTTTTCTGAATGAGCTTAAGCCCATCTGGTATAATTCCAAACATATCCTTCCTTTTGAGAAATCAACTATGTACTTCTCAAGCTATTTGGGGCTGGTCTAGATGTTACTTCCTCACATTTCATTCACACATTTTGTGCATAAGAAGCATACCTGACAAGTCAGAAATCAGAAAGACTTTTTTAAAATCTAGAATTTATAGTACAGATTAAACAGGGCTTTATGTTTATGCTAAATCATTTATCACTATGCGGTTTGTTCTTTTAACAGGGCTGAATTGCAGGAAATACTCGTATTCCTTAACAAAGGATAGATGCATGTCCCAAGGAAGTGCTACTGCCATTTTGATACCTCCATTTAATGTCAAGCCTATCAGCAGTATTCTCAAAGTTGCCTCTCTGCCTATTTTCTTCTGGAGCTTCTTCCTGCAAAAAAGAGGTTACAAAGATAAATTTTCTAGCATGTGCATAGCAATGCTCATTAGAATTCTCTATAAAGCCACGGGGTTTAGAAACCTTGTACACATACTTATGTATCTGACAGACATTGAAAATAAGTAGGAAGCTGGATACATCAACATCTCTTTCAGGACTTTTAACTATGTCCTCAAATGGGAAGTAACAAGAAGTATATGGAAAAGCATGAACAAGTGCTGCGTTTGCATAGTACAATCTGATTTTTATGAGATCATATAGTCATCACAATAAATTAGAAATACTGTCACTTCACTGAAAGTCTTTTTTTTTAATGTTACATACTGAAAATACCTTTATGCCAATAATCTACTACTCACCCACACTTGCTTACCAAGTTTCCCAGTTCGCTGTTACCTCCAGGATAATTCTCTTCATTGGGTTCTCTATCTCCATAAAAACACAAGAGATCTAGAAGACTGTTTGCTGTCTCTAGAGATATAGAAGTTCCTGCAAACAGGGGTAAAAAAGCATGTGGACTTGTTCATTCATTCTTTGATGTCTTTGAGCTCAACAGACCCTTAACTAACATGATGTTTGAGCTGGCCTCTAGCTATGAGATGAAAGACTGGTGAAAGCTATGTAAGTTCTCAAGTATGCCATTATCAGCTGATGAACATATGTGTGTCCTCTTCACCAGACTGTGACTTAAACCCTATTGTAGTTTCAACAAGAGAAGATCCATTGAATCAGTGGGATTTTAAAAACTCACCATTCAATAATTGATTTAATAGGTGTAAGTCTAATTAGGATTACCAGTAGGATTTCATTGATTTCAAGAATGCATTTACTTATTCAACCATCCAGAAAAATGGCTAATTTGATGAAATACTTTAGCATCTCCCTCTGTTTTATTAAACAGCAACTGGAAGTTATCCCAAATATGCAGACTACTATGTGGAACCTACCTTGTGGATAAAATTATCATTTGGAAGTAAAACTGCTAAGTAATTTGCTCATGCCCAATCTTGCCAGGACTGACAATTTGTTTCCCCAGATTTCAAGGCTGCATTTAATGATGTTTGCTCCAGAAACTGCCAGTATATTAACAGTTTCAATTCAATAGCTGGCATTAAGTTAGCATAATGACAGTCTACTGGGTATATTCTAACCAGGGGTTTAAAGGATTGCAGCTTTAGGCCGTTACCTGCTTGCAGGAGTTGATCATACAGGTCTACAGAAGCTTTTACTTTTCTGAACTGGATTCGATGTTTAAGTGCATCCTCGCTCACTTCCTCGAGCTGCAGTGCCAACTTCTCTGGCATGAGGCACTAAAACAAGGGGAAAAGAGAACAATTCTTATCCTATTATCTAAAGAAAGAGAATTCACTAGCACTCCCTTCAGGTCCTTGAGGTTAGTGCAAACCTGCAAAATATCCTCCTGCTCTTAAAGTTTGTCTTCTAAAAAAGAGTACTGGCAGTATCTTCTGGCTTCTTTTAACTATCTTTGTTAAATTCCTTATGTTTGAGGCTGCTCAATTTATATTCCTAGCTAGTGTGGCGCAGTAGTTTGAACATTAGACTATGAACCTGGAGACCAGGGCTCTATTCCTTGGTCAGTATGGAAACCCACTGGATGATCTTGGACATGTCACATACTCTCAGCGCCAGGAAACCTCATGACAGGTTCACCTTAGGGTTGCCATAGGGTTGCTTCAGAAACAAAGGTACACAACAACAGGACACTGTGATACGACTACACAAAGTTATACATTAATGGTAAATGCCCTTCAGATGCTCTTCCTTGTCCTTGGGATCCCATGTCAGGTTTTTTGTTTTTTGTGGACTGCAGACTACAGCCTATATTCAATAGTTAGTTCCAAGCAAAGTAAACTCAGTAAATCAATGGAACATGCATGTGTGTTGACTTACAAATTCCTATTCATTCATTGCTTATGTTCTGTTAACTGGATCTTGGCCTAATTCAATGACTCACATCAGTTCTGAGACCTCTAAATACTATCAGCAGCACTGAGTCTTCCAGAGGTCTTTCAGAAAGCTTTTTGAGAGGCCCAAACAAATATTAAGATTGCTGATATAGCCATTATTACTTGGACTTCCCTTTCCAAAAGCATTGGCTACTTTTGAGCTTTTGCCAGAAGCATTTTTTTTTAATCTTGTAGGACAACCTTGTAAAACTTGCATACATCTTTATATCATCCTCACTGTCTTCTTCTTTCAGAGTATAAATCAATGTGTGATCTAGGATAACACTTAGGTCGCTTGTAAGTCTGAATCTGCTGCCTTTATTATTTTGCCAGGTCATTCAATACTTTCTGCTTGAGAAGAAAGAGGGGTGGATAAATGAACACAGAATTCAAAGTACCATCTGCCTGTTATAACAGACAAGAAAATGTTTGTCTGAGCAGGGCTCTCTTGAACTGACTGAAGTTCAGTTCTTTTTTTAAATTATATTCAAAGAAAAGGATAAACTATGCTAAGATCTTTTGAGATCTGGGCACTTTACCTTCTGACAAAATTCAATGTGTACAGAACAAAAAGACAAAACATTTACCGGTATGTGAGGTTCAGCGATGTCCTTCTCAAAATATTTAGGATGTGTGTTAACAATATATTTGGCTGCATTTTTCCCAGATTCTTTTGATAAAGAAAATAAACGCTGTAAAATAATATTTTCCTTGCATTAAAAAGTTGCAATTTATAACATTATCCTATAGTTAAGCCCTGACAGGGAAAATTATCATTCATGCTTTTTCCCCATGATTCTAACTATTATTATTAAATCACATCTTCATTTGGAGGTTTGTAATAAACACCTGCCCTGACATTTCTTTTATAATTTCTTTTTTTCCCCAATAATCAACTATAAAACTGTAATTTCTATCATACAGTTCTTTTGCATGATACCTATGCAGTGGAAGGCCAGGATACTACTCTCTCCAGTAAACAAACAGAATTTATTATTTCCAAACATCCAACAGGCACTACCAGAATCTCTAGAGAATTTCTTTCAGGCAGGTGGTGATAATAAAATAAGCCTTCAAAAGAAAGAATGAGTCTTCAAGGGGGAAAAAAGGAAGAAGTGGAATGTGGTGTAAAGAACTGGCAGGGAATTTAAAAGAGTTCATCCCTCTGTGCCTTAAAATAAAACCAACAGATCTGAAATTATTTTACTGGTATCAAAGATGTGGTACTCAGTGATAAGACACAACACCAGGACAAGCAAGCTGGATGCCAAAAACAACTTGTGCTGCAATTCGTAGACTTGGATAGAAGTTTTCAAGCTTCAAAGCATTTGTTGGGTGGGGGACAGGGCAAGGAGAGGTAGGATACAAAGTAGTTCTTTGGTGACAGTGAAGTTCAACACAGAACACACTTTCCTTCCTTGTGCTAAGTCCCAACAGTTGGGTAACAGAAAAAAGCACATTTACAGAACTTTAAGGGGTACTAGAGTCTTCCATGCATAGAAGTGTACTTATGAGTGCAGTCTAAGCTGCTATACATTTTGTTTGCTTATGGAAAGATTGGTTTTAAAGGTGTTACTTACAAACTCAGAGCCAGTTCTAGGAATAAGATATGGGTCATCTTGAAATATGTAGTGTGTAGCTGTGGTATCCTGGATGGGAAAAAAGTAAAGTTTTTCAATTATAGTTTCTGTACAGATAAGTATAATGGTGACATAGTTGAGGTTACAATTCTTGTCAAAACATTTTACTTCAAGTAATATTAGAAATCAATCTAAGGCATGGGTGAGGAGATTATGGCATGTAGATGGCATGTGGCCCCCAATCCTATTTTTGCTGTCCTCAAGCTCAGAGAACACCCCAAACCCTCTGAATTTATTTTTACCCCAAGTGACACCAAAACTGTATAAACCACCCCTAAGATGCAGTAGTTTTGCTTTTCCAATCACAAACCAAACCCCCAACAGATAATAACAGGAAGTTTTGGTTTCACACCTATGTGCCCCAAGATGTCTCAAAGGGGTAAAAACTGGTCTTTGCCTCAGCACAGTTGCCCACTCATGAAGGAAAGGGAAAGCTATTTCAAGATAGCATTTTCCCTGTATGTTAACTGTGAATTAGGACAATACTGAAATGAATATCAAAAGATTACCAATTAATGTGGTCACACATTTTACAATAATTTTCTCTCAACATCAGAGGTAATCTGCAGAAACTTGGGAACAATGAGACGTTGCACCAAGCTTCAGGTTAATCAGCCATAAAAAGTGCAGCAAGAGTTTCCTGAGCTGATAAACACTGTGTGAATAACGGTTTTTTTCTATTCTGGCAGAGACAAAATATGGATTACTGTAAACCCTGAGGAGGAACCAAGTATTACAAACTAGTGTACTATACCACCCAGATCACTTTTGTACTCTGAAGGGGGAAGATATTCTGATGGACTAATATGCTTGCTTCACTTTGTACAGAACAATGTAAACACACTTAATCAAGAGGGAACATCAAAAGCAACAAAAGAAACTAAGAAAAATATTTGTTTTGCATCCAGGATAATTTCATGTTGGGGGCAAAAAAAACCTAGCAATGTCCTGTACTATTTAAAACACTTACCCTCTTTACAGTTGAAGCAAGCGCCTGAAGAACAGCTAACTTATCCCTAAATTTAAGAAAAATATGTTAAATATTTTTCATTGTATGACATCACGTATTAAAATCAGTTCATTCAAAAATAGCAAACTGGGGTATTCTTCTGGGCAGTCCATTTGGGATGGGGCTTAAGAGGCTGTTGTACTGCCATTCTGATATTTTTTGGCTTCTCATTTCCAGAGGTTAGGGATACCTCCAGTGTCTCTCAAGGTTCCATCTTGTTCCTATGTTTTTAAACATCTACCTGAAGCCACCTGGAAAGGTTTCTTGGGAATCTGGATCGGGTTTCATCAATATAAAGATGACCACAACTCTTCCTTTACTTTCTGATTCCCAGGAATTTCCTGAGGCTGCTGAATTAGTGCTCTGAGACAATAATGTATGGATGAGGACTAACTAAATAAATCTTAATTGGGACAAGCCAAAGTCCTAGTTAGAAAAAAAAAAAGAACTTTTCCTTTGGGGGAAAGAGAACAGTGCTCCCTTGAAAAATCAAGTGCACAGTTTGAGAGTATTTCTGAACATTCAGCCTCCAGCTAGCCTGGGAAAGCCAACTTAAGCTATTTCCAAGAAAGCTGAGATGTGGGCATCTGTCTGCAACCAAACTGTGCCATTCCCTTCCTGGACTCTTTTCTCTTAACAATCTGTCATTAAGTCATTTTTGTTCCAGAAGGAATATGTCAGGGTAGGAACAGTTGTTTTAATAGAATGATACTTTTTTTACATTTTTATCTATTGCTCCTTTCATTTAAAGATTTTATGGTATCTACCATAGAAAATCCAAAGTTTGTGAGTAAGCTTGTCTGTTGGTCTGCGTTAGGCAGCCAAAAACCTCATATGATTGGCTGTGTGAAGCGAGAAGACCTCATATGATTGGATGGCTGTGAAGATTCCATGGAATCCTGGGACTGGCAGCTCAGGGACGGGGCCTCTAGAATTTTCAGTCAGAGAATAGTCCAGTTGCTATGGAGATGAGGCCTAGCAGCAAGAAGGAGGACAGAATCCAACCTCTGTATGTTAACAACTCTGAATATAGACTGGACTGGGGAATATGGGGAAAAGTTCCAGGTACTGGAATAGGCCTATTGCTATGGAGATGAGGCCTAGCAGCAAAGAGGAGGACAGCGTATTCCCTCAGGAATCCAAACTGTGTAAGTAAATAACTCTGAATACAGATTGCATTGGGAAATATGGGGAAAAGTTACAGGTACTGGAGAAGACAGTTGAGTGAGTTCTTGAGAGGAAAATAAAATCCCAGGCAATGCCGGGTATACACACTAGTTATTAATATTTTTGAAAGCTATCTTGAACACTATGACTACAATGGAAGGGCGGCACGTATATTTCCTAAAGTGGTTAATCTATAGAGTTAATCTTTCCGTGTTGAACTGAAAACTACTCACCAGGTTTTCCTTCTTGGAAGAATAATACTTCCTTCAGCAACTTCAGAAAAAACACACAATAAAAATATATTAATAACGAATATTTGTCTAGAGAGTTTGCAACTATAAAGTTCTTAATTCTGCAGATAATGAATGATTAAGCTTAAATCATTTTAAACAAATGACTCCTTTATCTAAAGCAGACTTTGCCCGTTGTATCAACCAACACTCTTATCCTATTTATTTTTATTCAAAGTTCTTTTTAGGCAGGATTTCTTTCCACTATGCTTCGAATCACATGTTTTCCTTACACTTTTTATGATTACATTAGTAACCACAAACAAACAAAAATATCTGTACCTTCAGGGTCAGGAGATCTTTCTTGAAGAGCTGCATTTTCTGAACAGTGCCTAAAGAGACCAACCAGTGTATGTTTCAATAACCTAATATAATGCAAACACTTTCATGACATTCCAGATAATATACAGTATTTACTAGAAACAAGAGAACCACCCAATATGATGCCCTCATCAGTCCCAATTATAACGGCCACTGATGAAGAATCAAGGGAGCTAGAGTCCAAAATATCAGGGGAGCATCAGCTTAATGTACCAAGCCAGTTTAGACTGTAATAGTAAAGCAAACAAGGACGTCACACAAATCATACAAACATGTAAATTAATGCTAGTCCCCTCCTGTGACTTTAATGTTCACAGAAGGATTTAGATATATGCGGCAGTGTGGGTGCATACACACTGCATCCATGCTTTGCACAACATTTGTGTGTTGGTTGTGTGAAAGGAGACAAGTCTGGAGACCAGAGTTCAATTACTTGATCAGCCATGGAAACCCACTCAGTCACCTTGGACAATCACATTCTCTCAGCCTCAGAGAAACGAAAAGACAAATCTTACCAAGAAAAAACTGTGATAGGTTCACCTTATGGTTGCTATAATTTGGAAATGACTTGGAAGGCACACAACAACAACAAGGGGCCCCTTCCACAGAATTCTATGAGCTGTAATGGGCTGCCTTTACCTGGGTTTGTCTGCCTTCCGCACTTTAAAGGAGCTTTTCAAGGTGGTGAACCTACTGTGGAGAAAGAGATCAGCACTCTAAATAGCTCCTTTAGAGTATGGAATAAAACTTATAATAGATTCACCACACCACAAACATGGCAGTCATTGGCCACCTTCTCTTAGCAGGACAATTACATTTTAAATGCTGGAAGGGAAAGAGACTTCTAAAGGAAAATGCATTTGTGAAGTGAGAAGGTGGGCAATAGTTGGTAGAGCCAGCAACCACAGCTCTGTAGAAGACAGAGCCAGTTTGAAATAGAAATAGGACAGAAACAAATGGGAATGAACTAAATCTTGAAAACGGCTTAAGACATGATGTTTATTTATTACACCATCAATCTTTACTTCAGAGCTTTCCAAACTGTGTGTCGTGACGTTAGTGTGTTGGCTGCAGTTTGCAGGTGTGTCATGTGAATGCAATGGGTGGAGGGACTGCCTCTCCCACCACTCTCCCAGACTGAGGAAGGCCCTGGTGAGGGTGGTGGCAGTGGGCTAGGCCTGGGTGGACAGGCTGCCCTTCCCACCACCACCTGGGGCTGAGGAACTCCACAGCGAGGGTGGCAGCAGCAGTGGCAGGCCAGGCCCAGATGGAGGGACTGCCTCCACCTACTGAATTACTGCGTTGAGAAATGATGCATGTCTAAAAAGTGTGTCACCAACATGAAAAGTCTGGAAAGCCCTGTTTTATTGTCCTCATCTCTCAGTAATTACTTAGTAATTAACAAGCAAAGCCTGGTCAGTTTTACCACACTGAACCGACTGATCAACCTGCCCAATAACAATAATCACCTTTAAGCCCAAGCACCAAGCCCAGGGAGAGATCTTAATGGGAAAAATAGATAGAGGATCTCTTACAGCACAGTTGGCCCTCCACGTCTGAGTGTTTGACTTTCACAGATTTTATTATTTGCAAGTTTCTTCAACCCCTGCCACTCCACCTCAAGCATATCTTTTCCAGGTGAACCTCCTCTTCCATCAGCTCCAGTCAGGCCACACAGCCTTTAAAAACGTACCTCTGGTCCTCTTCTTTCTCCACCTGGCAGGCCAGTTAAGGACAACTCACAGCCTGGTTTTCTCAGTACCAAAACTCCTCTCCTGATGCCCCACACACACCCAAAGAAGATGGGCAAGAGAGAAGACGTATAGAGACACCATGCCAATCCCCCACTTTCCCTGACTTGTCTGTTCTCTCCACCATGCCTCAATTCCCTTTCCACAGTTACACACACACTTTTTGATATTTGGAATTTTTCCATTTTTGCAAGGGTACTGTAGCAAAAGCGGAGGAACAACCGTATATGCCTAATTCAGGTGGCCCCCTTTATACTTTTTTTTTTTTCTAAAAACAACAAAACAAAAGAACCTGTACTGGAAACAATTCTTGTTGCTATAAAAAAGGGCTCAGTTCAGGTAACCACTTGCATTAACCTGCCCTCAAACAAATACAGTCAGCCCTCCACATTTGTGGGTTTCACTTTTGTGGATTTGATTATTCACGGATTATTTGCTGTCACCTCTGTTGCCTCCCTATGCCATTTTTAATAGGGACTGCAAGCCTCCTGAGACCGAGAAACTGCAAACGAAGCCTATAAGTCCCTATTAGACGGTGTGAGGCAGCAGAGGAGGTGGTAGTAGGTCTTACCAACCAACCAACCACTTCTAACTTGTGAAGGAACCTTGAGGCCTCAAAGGAATCCATGGTGGGTTGATTACGGTGATCATACTTTTTTTGTGCGTTGAATATGGTTTGGGAGGACCTAGAGTTATTCACGGTTTTTCCACTTTCACGGGGGTCCTGTGCCCCTAACCCGAGAGAAGGCGGAGAGAGAACTGTACGTGCAACAACTTGTCTTGCATTTGTACGTTCCTTCCCACCTTCTCTCGACTTATGGCGACCCCATGAATCACCTGCCTTTAGAGGCGTCGAGGTCCAACCTTCTTGGTGAAATAGGAGAGCTCCCTCCACCGCAGCCCATCCAGGAGCCACGAGCAACTCATTGCCACTCTAGCCCTTCCGCCTCTATGCTGCTCCATCCTCCCCAGCCTTTCCCGCCGTTCACGGGCGCTGCCTCAGCTGCTTCTTCCCCGGCCTGGCCTCTGGACTTACCTGGCGCTCCCTTCTGCTGCTGCTGCTGCCGCCGCCGCCGGCCAGGACACCAGGTCCTGCCGCCGCAGCGCCCGCCGCCCAGCGCAGCCGAGGCGCAGCCAGGGACTCGCCATCCTCCTACGGCGGCCCGTGCCGGAAGGGAAGAGGCCGGAAACGGAACTGGGGGTAAAACACGCTCCCCTTGCACGTGTTGAGCCTCCCGGGGCTCTGCCTACCCTGGCAAAGGCGGACGGGGCTGCTGCGGCGGGGCCATGGCGGCCAAAGAAGCGCCGTGGCGGCGGCTGGCCGGTTTATCGTTCGGAATATACACCGCCGAGGAGATTCGGTGAGCCGGGAGCGACCATAGAGAAAGACGGGTAGAGTGCAGGGTCATAGAGTTGGAAGGGACTCCGGAGCCCTCGAACCCAGCTCTTGCCTGTGGCGGAATCCACTGCGGAGGTAGCCCAGAGGTGGCCGTTCGAAGTGCTGAAAACTTCCATAGAGAGGGCAGGGGCCCCAAGGGTCATCCTTGGGACGCGAAAAAGGCTTGTCGTGTGGTGGGACTCAGGGGAACTGCCGTCTGAGACCTGGGCCGTTTCCGCACTAGACTGTTACAGCGCTGTTATTCCACTTCCAACATCCTATGGAATCCTGGGGTTTGCAGTTTAGGGAGGGGCCTCCCTTGAGGCGCCTCCCTAAACTGCAAACCCCAGGATTCCATAGGATGTTGAAAGTGGGATAATAGCGCTGTAACAGTCTAGTGCAGAAATGGACCAGCTAACCTGGAAACACTACTGAAAGCAATAGGAATTCATTCTGAGTTCAAGACTCCTGGCTTGCTAGATCTCTCTGGAACACACCAGATAATTTTTTTTTTTAATTTCTACCCTCTCCTTTCTCCAGGCATAGTATCCAAACAGTCTTAGAACATTTAAAATAAATGCTCAGTTGGAAAGTTATTTTACAAAAGTTATAAAACATTTAATCATGTTTCTACTAAAAAGAATTTACATCCGTGAGGCTTTAAGGTGCCCTGAGGAGCTTAGTTTCTGTTTAGTAATAGGAGAAGAAGGTTTTTCCTTCTCAGACTCCAGTCACACAGGGTCCTGTCTTCTCTGGTGTGGATTTTTAAGTTTTTAGAGGGAGCAAGAGTGCGTTCCTTTTGTTCCTTTTGTAAGAGTGAACATAGGGGATGAGGCATTAGCTTTCTGACAGCAATTCGCTGCCTGTTCACTTCACCTCTGAAGCGAACGTGTAGCGGACTCAATTTGTCAGTGTCATTCCATTTCCCTCCAGAGAAATAACAAAGAAAGAGTTTCTCACCTGCAGTGCATTTCTTCTGACGTCATAAAAAGTTATAGAAATCAGATCTTTTAACCTTCATATTTTCTGGCAAGTTAGCTGTGTTGTTTCTAGAACTCTGCCTTTATCTTTCTGAGATTCAGAGCAAATTGCAGCAGAAAACAACATATGCTACACTGAAATGTTACTCTGATACTGTGCAGTTAGGTAGAAATTACAAGCTTGTTGGAAGGATGATGAAAAGACAAAAAACTTAGTATACTTTTCCTTCTAGGAATGCTGACATGTAGGAAGCTATTAAAAGTACTTTTAACTTTTTTCCTAAGCAATTAAGAGAGATAATGGGAACAGTGCTATTCTTGGTTAAGAATCTGGTGACAGAAATTCTGATATAAAGAATGCGTGACAGAGGCAAACTGTGAACCTCTTAATACTGACATATAATTAGCTCTCCTGCACCCTAAACCATGAAGTTGAGAGATATGCATTCTCAGTTATTTTCTTGAGATTTAGGGATATGCTGTCTAAGAATGGTATCACTTTTGTTACAATTATTTATTATTATTAGTAGTAGTAGTAGTAGTAATTTGTTTATAGTATTTATCACTTTTCTGAGCATGCCATGGTCCTGAGGTGATGTACAAAACATAAATACATTGTTCGAAATGTTAAGTATAAATTGATAAAAACATTGTTTAAAAATAAGGTAAAACAATTTTTCAGAAAGTGCCACATGCAGTTAAAGATGCCAGAGAAGCTAACCTTGGTTTTAAAGACGGAAGGCTGTATGTTGTAAAAACAAACCTAGCTGCCACCTGGAAGTTCGGGTGGGGCTTCCCTTGCAAGGTGTTCAACCTGAATGACTTCCTTTGGAAGACACTCAAAAGTCCAGCTGTTGCTACAAAAATAACTTTGTCACATTCTTCACTAACCTATTATCTACCTTTGTTTTCATATTAGGAAGTTGAGTGTGAAATCTGTAACAAATCCTGCTTTTCTGGATAACACCGGCACTCCATCACCAAATGGACTGTATGATTTGTCTTTGGGACCGCTTGACAATAAAGAAATATGTGCTACATGTATGCAGGATTTCAACAACTGCCCAGGTCATCTGGGTCACATTGACCTGCCCCTAACTGTCTATAACCCTCTCTTTTTTGATGTAAGTATGCTAATGGCATTGACCATTGTACAATCTCTTGTTCTAGGTTCTATACTAGGACCAACGAAGTACCATGAGCCAAAGTTTGTCTCTGTACCTTCTCCCCAGTGGGCCTTAGTGCTCCCAAGAACCAGATCCAAGAGTGAGAATTCACTTTCCATTTCTGGAGTTTGAGGAGGTGTTTGGAAGCACTGGGCATTTTAAATTAATTTGTTCTGGATGAAAATTGCAGGCTGTGAGGCTTTGGGGGTCATTAGGCCTTGGGGCAGCGAAAAACATCTTGAGGACTGAATGCAGCCCGTGGATCATGAGCCATTTCCACACTGGACTGTTATAGTGCTATTATTCCACTTTCAACATCCTATGGAATCCTGGGATTTGCAATTTAGGGAGGAGCCAGCTATAACAGTCTAGTGCAGAAATGGTGATAGTTTCGATTTCCCTTTTCTGTGGTATGGCTAGTTGTGCTGCTCTGGTACTACATTCACTTTGGACTGAGAACAAATGTAAATCCCTTAGTATTTATACTGGTTACCATTACTTATCTACCTTTCAGGGTTATAAAGATGGCCACAAAGTAAAATGTGTGTAGCTCTGTGGACATTTGAGAATACTGAATACAAACACTTGGCCTTCCACATTTGCTAGGGTTAAGGACACAGGACCCTTGAAAAAGTGAAAAATTTGCAAATAGCAAAATTGATATGTCTGTGGGAAGGGGACTGAGGCACAAGTGGGAAAAGTGGGCATCCAGGGTCTAAACCAGGTCAGGGAAAGGAGATGGTTGGCATGGTGCCCCTGTACTTCCTCTCTCTTGCCCATCTCCTTCCTTGGGTATGTGTGGGGCATGGGTACAAGGTCTGTCGTGCTGAGAAGTTGGGCAGAGAGCCAACCTTACCTGGCCAGGCAGAGACTGGTAGAGGAAGAAGAGGACCAGAGGTGGGTTTTTAAAGGGCTGTGCGGCTTGATTGGAGCCACCAAGAGGGAAGGTTCCCCCAAAAAAGAAGCATGTGAGGTGAGAGTGCAGGGGTTGGAGAAACTCGCAAATAATCAAATCCGTGAATGTCAAACCGGCAAATGTGGACGGCTGACTGTATTCAACATCATAGTGAGTCAACCGTTTTTTTTTCTTTTTCAGAAATTATTCCTTCTGATACGAGGTTCTTGTCTGAACTGTTGCCATCTGACATGTCCACGTGCTGTGATCCACTTGCTACTTAACCAGCTAAAGCTTCTCGAAGGAGGGCTGCTCCAAGCAGCCCATGATCTGGAAGCCATCCTAAGCAGGGTAGGTTTTCTTTTTCTCAATTTGTTCTGAAAGCTTCTTAAGGGTGTCTAATTTTATTATTATTTCAGTTTTTAGAAGATAATCCAGATGGTGATGTTGAAGAGGTATTACGCTTGCATGTAGAAGAAATACTCCAAAATAACCAGCTTAGAGACCAAGGTGCACCTGTAAGTTTGAAAATCATTTTTGCGTATGACTATTTACATGGTTTTGAATTAGCAATTGCTTACATTTCCATGCTTGAAATAAGACTGCTTTTTTCCCTATATTGAAAAGTCTGTTATTCTACAACTATTAATAATGTGGAGTGCTATTACTTCTGTAAAAAAAAAAAAGTGGTAAACAAAAAAATTCAAATTGTGCTAAACAAACTTTTTGAAAAATTCTCACAAATCAGAGACAGAAACCACATATTATGCAGCTTATTCTGTCACCACTGTAACTTGATATAATGATAATCTAACAATTGTAGGATAAGAGGTACTACTGGTTCTTTAATGGAGAAAAAAATAAGCAGAGGCAGGAAAACTTTGGGTTCTCTGTTCTTCTGTTAGCTCTGATGTGGCTAGTATAATTTTCCAAATCATTATCTTTCAAATGTTATATTAGACTTCAGTATTGCTATATATTTCAACAAAATATATTTAGAATTTGAACAGACACTGAGGCTATGTTGCTACCAAACAGAGGTGGAAATATGCAGATTTAAAGTTGCAATCAGCCAGACAGTGTTCTCAGGCAAAATCATGATGAAAAGGTTGATAGACCTTATTACTGCCACATTTTGACCTCTCGGTTTGAGGAACCTAGATTTGAGGCCAGGAGGACTTTGGGTTTGAGATTGGAATTGTTCCCCAACAAGCATGACAAGGCTGTTAAAAACAATCTAGGGAATTTTTCTGAACTATCTGAAAATGTTGTTACTGAGTGAAAATATTGGCAACATTAGAAAAGGAACCATGTTGACACCGATATACCAATTCATTAAAAAATAGTGCAAATATTGTGTAGCTATTCTTAGTCTACTCAGATAATATGTAAAATATAGCTGTGACTTTGGACAATGCATTTTCATCCATGTGATCTGTCCCAGCTTCAACAAGCTATACTCTTTGGACAGCCAAATATAATATGTGAACTAGATGGTAGTAGGCATGTTCAGCAAACATTTCTTTTGTTAGGATGATTGAAAAGTGTTGCTGTAATTACTTAGAGGGCCCTAATAGGTTCATCTGTACTTTTGTTTGCCCATACACTTATGAATATGTGAGTTGGATTTGATCTATATGTGAGTTATTAGGAGTTTTCATTAAGTTACTTGCAATTCATGCAGAAGCGCGTGACCATTGTAACTCATTTTTGCAATCTGTCCCACCACCTTCCATTCTTTAAGTCATCAGGATTCAGTTTGAGAAAAAAATTCTGTTGTAAAAAGATCACAAACCAATTACATTCTAAAATGAAAATATAAGTTAATTCTAACATTATGCAATTGTAGTCCTATATTTTATATTAGTATTACTGTCAGGATTAATGTTCACAGTTAATCAGATGAACTTGTATTTCATTTTCATCATTCCCACCCCCACCCCACCCCTGCTTTTTTTAAAGGTGAAATCTGTGTGTGAATGTAGGAGTAAACTTATCTCTCAGTTTTGGAAATTACACATGAGTTCAAAAAGATGTCCAAATTGCAAGTGAGTATAATCATGCAGTTTTATAAGAACTATCTTCTTCTATCTCTCTACAACCAATCTTATAAACTGTTAACATTTTGTGCACTATTTGGATTGACATCTTTGTATTCCTTTGTTACAAGAACTCATTGCAGTCTACAAATAAAATCAGTGTAAATCAGTGTAGAACAATCTAAAGCAGTAATCAATAAATGAAATACTCTAAAAGCATATTAAACAAATTAGAACATTTTAAAACAGGTTTTGGCAAAATTGTTAGACTCTAAAGGTCTTGATAAAGTCATATTACAACTTGACACTGGTATTCAACAGACATTGGTACTAATCGGTTCTCCAAAACGGGTGCCACAGCAGAAAATTGAGGACTGACTATGCTTTTGCCTTTTTTCATCCTTCAAGAGCTGGAAGATCACTTGTCCGAAAAGAGCACAATAGCAAACTCATGGTGACAAACTCCACTGTCGTAACTCAGAAATCGGGCAAACAGACAACTGTGGAGGAAGCAGCAAGTATGTATGTTCTAATGAAATGCTATTAAAAATCTTACAGAAACTTTATGTTGATGAACATTTTGCCATACTAATACATACCACATGGTTTTATTTGGAATTTCAGTTTTGATGTTAAATACTTCCTGTGTATCTGAGTGTCTTCACTGTCAATGGAAACATCATTAAAATATTCTGTTCTTAATATTATTCTCTACGGTTGGATCCACAGATAGCCATTTGGAGCACACCCCTTGAAATCAAAGTCTCTTCAGTTGGTCATGATAACTTGATTTCTGTATGTCTGTGCCAAGTCTGAAAAAAGTAACTATTGCATGGTTAAGTGAAAAAAAAACTTACAAAAGATTGAATAAATAGATGCTGCATTCCCAACTCAGATACACAGAATGCCAACTGCATGACTGTAGTTATGAACATAGCTCTGTGTGTGCATGCAGAGCATTGCCACAATTCTTTTATAGATTGCAGTTCTCATCCTATTGCCTACGCAGAAAGTTCTGTGTGCTTTGTTTGCCTCAGAGAGCAGCAAGAGTTTAATTTTCAGCAAGTTCCTTCTTTGAAGGTTGAATTGCCCTAGATTTATGCTTTAACTTTTTGTCCTCTGTAGCAGTTGCCAAAGAATTTCTGCATGTGTTTAGAATCTTTAATTCTTTAGTTGTAGATGAAACCCAATTGGGAAAGCGAGGCTATTTGACACCTATGACTGCCAAAAAACATGTTGAAGCTCTATGGAAGAATGAAGGTAATGAATAAACATGTTTGCAGCCTTTTAATAGTTCATGTCTCCTCCCACCAACACCTCCAATTTTTGTATTAGTGATGTAGCACCTGGGAATATATGTTATATCTGGTCATGGACTCACTGTTCAGAGTATTTCTTATTGCAGGTTTGTTTGAGTTTTCTGTTTTCATTTTGTCTTATTTAATTTGTATCCTGCCTTTTTTCCAATATAGTGGCTTACAATATACATTAAAACAATATGGATCTCAAACAGCATATAATATAGATGTTTAAAATAAATTAAATGAACAGTCCAATCAAAACATTAATTAATTCAAAACTCATTTTAAACAGTAAAAAGAAAAAAAAACATGAAAAACCTCTTCTGCCACAACAGGCTAAGAGCCGAATATATGCATAAAGATATTTACTAGGCAGCAGAATGAATGTAGAAAATGGGATAACAGCCTCTCACTTAGGATCAACCATGAGGAAGGCTGCCTCCCATGTCCAGACTGGATGAGCCTGTGAGGGTGGTTGGACCAACCAAAAGCTGTCCTTGAAGACCTGAGCAGGTTCACATGGGGAGATACAGACTTTATTTAGAGCATATCTTGCTGTAATAGTAAGATGCCTTGATGGCAGAGGAGTGACACATTTGCCATTTCCAAATAAAGTGAAAAAATGTATAACATGGCAAGGAAATTGGTTTTTATAGGGCAGAAAGAACTAAAAAAGCTGTCCACCTTACACATGGAGTATTGGAATATTGTCACTGTACTTTACAGCTCTGCCAAATTGTGAGGATGGTAAAGACAGAAATCAACTAACATGGGGCCAATCCAGTGAGATGTCTTCCTGAATAAGCTTTATTGAAATGGATGGTGTTTGTGCAAACAGTTGCCTATGTACAGTTCCTGTTGATTTCATTAAGGTCTTGAGCCAGAAAACATCCCACTGTATTATGCCTTATTAGTCAGATTTGCTTGTTTCCTTGGCCATTTCCACACTAGACTATTACAGTGCTATTATTCTACTTTCAACATCCTGTGGAATCCTTGGATTTGCAGTTTACGGAGGGGCCTCTGAGGACCCTCCCTAAACTGCAAACCCCAGAATTCCAGAGGATGTTAAAAGTGTAATAATAGCACTATATGAGTTTAGTGCGGAAATGGCCCTTGTCTACCACACTCAGTGTTATGGTAGAGATGGCTCTATTGCCCATATATTGTGTTAGAATTGGAAATGGCAGATTGTTTTGAAAAATACTATGATGAATGTTTAGGGTTGAAACTTTAAATGTGCAATGGAATCACCAGTGGGTATATAGGAACATTTAAATGAGTCACAGGATTGTCTTTTTTAAATTATTCTTGAGCATACCTGATTCTTCCTTAAGTGCAGCAAGCATTCTAATGGTTCTCTGTTCTTTTCAGGATTTTTCCTTTCAAAGCTTTTCTCTGGTATGAGAGTCACAAGTGATTCAAGTTTTAATCCTGATATGTTCTTCCTTGACCAACTTGTTGTTCCACCCTCTAGGTAATGAAATGCTTCTGAACTTTTATTTCACAATTGCAACTTTGTTGTTTTTTTTAACAAATCATGAAAGATTTCAGTGACTTAGCAAATGTGACAAAGAGAGTTAACTGTTTTTTTCAACATAATCAGTGTATGCTCTGTGTAGGTACCGCCCTGTGAATTGTGTGGGAGACCAGATGTATGCAAATGGTCAAACAGTGAACTTACAAGCTGTCATGAAGGATGCTCAGCTGACTCGGAAGCTTCTGGCTTGTATAGCTGAAGAACAATCTCAGTCATTTCAGACTCAAGTGGGAGACCTCCAGATGGTAAGGGCCTGTTCAGTGACCCTCATTCCAGCAGGAAAAGCTTCAGTTTTTTTCCTGCTGTGTTTTTCCTGATTGAAGCCTCAGCACAAGTAAAGAAAATCTCAGCCTCTCCTTTCAGCTGCCTCTGCTTGTTTAAAGACCTTGAAGACAAATATCAAAGACAAGGTGGAACAACATCAGCTAGTAAACCAAGCTAGTGTTTGTGAATTCTGTCCAGAATGCAAGGAGAGAACTGAACAGCCTCAGTGACTTTATCAGTTTTTCTCTGTATTTGGAGAATTATGGCTAAAAGGCTCCAAGAGCAGTGGTGATGTTAACCTCATGGATGCCTCCTCTGGGGCCTTATAGCCTTACCTTTGGAGAGAGCCAGGTGGAGCGGTTACTATTGTTCAGCTTCTGCCTTTGCTACTAAGGCCAGAAGGCACAGTTGTGGGGAATCATATGCTTCATTGAGTGGCAGTGTTGTGTAGGAGTATCAGATGTTGGGGTGGGACTTGGAAGATCCAGTTGCAAGTTCTCACTCAGCCATGAAAATCACTGAGGTTACTCTGACTGTATCTGTTACACACACTTGTAATGATAAAATGAAATGAAGAGAGCACTATATGTTGCCTTGAGCACACTGGAAGAAAGTAGAACATAGCTGAAATAAATTTTGGCAACCTCGCCCTGTTTGCTTTGGGTATCCATTCCCATGAAGATGGGTGAAAAACAGCTGAAAGGCTTCCAGACAGTTGCTGGTTTTCTGCAATTAGCACTGCATTGTTCTTCCAGTTCTGGAGGGAAAAGAGCATCCAGTGGGGCACTCAGATGGCTGTTAGCCTGCTGCATTTCCTTCTTCTTCCAGTAGAAAGGGAGTGCAACAAAATTCTTCAGTGCCTTACTGTTTTTCCATGCTGAGCAGCATGACGGGGCTACTAGAGCAGTGAGCCACAATGACAGCAAGCAGTCTTCACAATGCAGTCTTTTTTTAAAGCAAGGCTATGTTTTTCTCGGAGGGAGTGTTAACATTTATTTTTACAATACAGCGTAACAGAACATTATAACACAACACTACAAAACTATATAATGTTCACTTCTAGCCTCACTCTGTACTACCCCATAACAACAACAGCAAAGCAAAAAAAGACTACCAGTGCTAACAACATAAACCCCTCTAAGATTGGTGTCCAACTTCCCTATCATAGATTCTATATTGTAATGTTAAATAAACCTGTTAATCAAGTGCCTTCTTAAAATGCTAATTTTAAAATATCAATATACAAATCAATAGTTGATAGGTTGTAGTTTTTGTCCTTTAAAAAACATATTAATGGGTCCCACTCTTCCACAAAAGTCCCCATTGTTTTTACTCTTATCAAAATTGTTAGTTTATCCATCTCTACTAAGTCAACTAACTTAAGCAGCCAGTCTTCTGTAGTTAGGATCTCTTTGCTCTTCCACTTCTGCAGATATATTGATCTTGCTGCCAATAATTTTCAGTTTTAATTACAGAGATTCTACACATTAATAATAGCTTTAATTTCTCCCATCTTTGAAAGTAAGGCAACATTTTAAAGGTACAATTCAAGCCTGTCCCCTGCCACACACACTTTGAAAGAAGGAGCACTTTCTAACATTGGGACACTAGAGTCCCTGAGTCCCTTTCTCTCCATTCCTTTGCTCTGTTTAAATTATTCTCTTTTATTAACACTGAATCACAGCTTTTAAGGTGTTTCTGCATATCCACAGTGAAACTAGGACCCTCAATATATTGTCTGTTGAAGCTTCATTTGATGTTCCGCAGGTGATGGAGCAGACCTCAGAACTCGTGGACCGCAGCTTCCTCGTAACAATCCCAGGACAGACTGTTGCAGATAAGCTTTACAACATCTGGATTCATCTGCAGAGCCGTGTAAATATTTTGTTTGACAGTGACATGGATAAGTTGATAACGGAGAAATATCCTGGTGTGCGTCAGGTGAGAGCTGTAAAAGAATTCTGTGATTTGTTAAGTACTGTAAATTTAAAGAAAGCTGCAGAAAGCAAAGTATATATAGTATAGGTCATTATCAGTACTTTGAACTGAACATTGAAATAGACTGGAGGTGATGGCTTGGCCCAGTTAGGGACCTAACTGCCATAGTCTTAGCTGTAGTTTCCAAGCATCTTCAAACATCACACCTATGAAGTATGCTGAAGAGCATTTCTGTATGACTCGTTGTTGATAGCACTAATATTTCAAATAGTAGATTGACATGTTTTTCTTAAATGACTGTCTTTGTTTCTTTTTTGGGGGAAACAAGCTTCTGGAGAAAAAGGATGGCTTGTTCCGTAAGCATATGATGGGAAAGCGAGTGGATTTCGCTGCTCGATCTGTCATTTGTCCTGATATGTATATTCAAACCAATGAAATTGGCATCCCTATGGTAAGAGAGAGCATGACATTATCAGCTTGGAAATTTTTGAGTTGGTGTTTTTATAATCCAATGTTTGGTAGATGTTGACATTCACAAATGAAGTCACAATCCCCTAGTGTATTAACATTGTGCAGAATGTTAGCAGATAGATAATGAATGTATGGTTTAGTAGATTTGCACTTAACCTTAATTGGCTGTAAAGCATCTAAGCAACAAGAGATAGATTGCTTCTGTATGCCACACAATTGTGAAATATAACACAGGGTTTTCCAAGCATCTTTACTAGAATTGGTTGCTCTTGACATTTTCTGGAGATTAAAGAAGATGATGATCTAAGAAGTGATTAGAGAAGTCCTTAAAAGGTCAAAAAGGGGTGGACTTCCTGCAGTTGGTGGTCTGCTTTACCACCCAGAAACCAACTGAGGGCAACATTCACTGCTATGCTGCCAGAATTTGGAATAATGGTAATGCTCCACTCCTATACTTTTAAATACCATTTTTTGTCTTAAAGTAATAGCAGACGCCTTGTCTAAGAAACAAATTATGCATTTTTCTTTCTATCCACCTTGTTCAAAACTAAAAGGATTCATTTTAAAGTGTTTATTTGCTTTTCTGTCACAAAACACCCTTCAGCAGTTGGGTGGAGGGTCTGACTGTATCTGCAGCTAAACTATATCTCATTTAAATTAACCTAACACTTTAAAATCAGCAGCTGATGGTGAGTGTCCCTTACTTCTAAAGCAGGCTGGGGATCCTCTGACCCTCCAGATGTTCAGAACTATAGCCCTCACAAACAACTCTTCACTACTAACCAAGCTGGATAGGGATGACAAGCATTTTAGGCCAAAGCATCTGGAAATCCAAAAGTTACCTACTCTGTAACAAAGTTTAAATTAAAATAATGTTTCCAATACATTCTTTCTAAAGTATCTTGCAATACAGCTCATTTTATTAGAGATACTTAATTATTCCTTAGAATTATATGTCTAATTGTTATATTACTACAGTAATTACTCTTAATGTACCACCATCAGTGTACCTGGCACTTCACAGTAGCATTAGCAAAGTAAAGGAGCTCACAGCATAAATGTACAGAGAGGAGTAAACTAAGAGAGAGAAGGCAGAAGAGGGGAAGCTTTGAAAGGAGATTAAATGGACTGATTCAGTTACATGTATGTGGGCCTTATTTTGTGTGGTACTCAAGGACTTTGACAACAAAAAGTCATTTTCTGGCTTGTTGAATTGTCACTGGACCTTACCGTCCCACCCCTAATCTAGAGAAACTTAACTGTCTGGAACAGTAGACAGGTGGTTGGACTCAACTCCTGTTGTTGTTGTAGTTGTTGTTGTAAGATTGGCTCATTTCTCTCCCTCATTGACTTGCTTTCATTCAAATTAGGGGCTGCAACTGTGGTGTTGGCAGATGCTAGTTTTTGTTCTTGCACCTTTCTGGTGGGCTGCAGAGATTCATCTTGGCTGAATTGGAAGCAATATAGCAATATATAGCAATAGCATTTATTTCTATACCGCTTATCAACTGAGTGTTATCTAAGCGGTTTACAATGTATTTTTAGCTAATTGCCCCCAACAAGCTGGTTACTCATTTTACCGACCTGCAAAAGGATGGAAGGCTGAGTCAACCTTGGAGCCTGGCAGGATCGAACTCACAACCTTGTGGTTGCAGTACTGGCATTTAACCACTGCGCCACCAGCATTTTTTGCTTCCGTTTGGTTGAAAATCTGTGTTTAGGTGGGCTTTCTTAGTAGTTTTGTGGATGATAAACATACTTGTTGATAAATCAAACCCAACTGTCATGTGTTTCTGGGGGTTTGAGTTCAGCTGATTTTAAAAAAATTGGTGTGCAGGGTGGCTTTAACAGTCTGCTCAGAGCTAGGCTCAAAATAAGTGCTGGAGAGTCATACGCCACCCATGGGGTGCACCTTCCTACTTCTAAGTGAATTAAAGCCCAAAAATAAAGGCTTATGTCAAAGCCAGGAGATCTGGGTCAAGCCCGGGTTATGACAAATCAGGTCTGCTTTGAGATTCTCCCTTCCTAGAGAAGCAGCATCCCTCTATATTTTTGTCCCCCACTGGCTACCTCTCCCAGTTTATCTCCCTCTACTGCTTTCCCTAAATTCACACTCTTGTAGATACAGGACAAAGCATGGATTGGTTTATCCAAATGACCGTGTCACTGATGGTAGCATGTATAATTGATCCTTGTTCAAGAGGCACTCTGTTGTTAGTTAAATTTCTGTTTGGCTCACTCCCCTCATCAAGCCTCTCCCTCTGACTAGCCTGGGTTCCAAATTCAACTACTAGTCAATTTAAATTCTCCTGGTTGCTAAGGCAACTCTGTTGCTATGCCTCCCCCTGGGGTTTGTCACAGCTTATATTCATAATATGTTATCAGAGATGTAGAAATTGTTCAGAAACAGGATTCAATAGGTAGCACCATCTTTACAAGCATGAGATTTTGTTCTCCTTGTTTCAGTTCCATAATCCATTTTCAGTTGAGAAAAGCCTTGCAGAATTAGGCTTGCTGACTATGCTTCCTTCTTATTTGAGTGAGAAATACACAAATATCCTCTTATCTTAAAGTTTTTGTGTTTGTGAGTCATCAGAAACAAAGGATATTATTCATTATGGATTCTTTTGTGACACATTACATTGGTTCCATGAAAAGTATTTTTTCTACAGCCATTGGAGTAAATGTCTGCTAGAATTATGATTGAGCAAATGTGCACACTAACTGGCTGATCTGGATTCCAAGTCAAGTAGTTTTACTTATTACCATTGCCAGAAAGATTTGAGAAAGATTTTGAACGCTCTTGTAGTAAACCAAGCTTAATAATTTGATCAGTATTTTTAATTACTTTTTTCTGTTTCTAGTAAAATTTGTAAGAACCTTTGGGTACATGCAGTAAAACTGGCTATGTGAAATGGAGGTGCTTCCTGGTATGACAGATTAAATGTGAATGTAATCTGTCCTGCATTAAGCAGAAGATTTCTGTTACCTTGATCTTTGTTTTTTTTCTTTCTTGCAGGTGTTTGCTACCAAACTGACTTATCCTCAACCTGTAACTCCCTGGAATGTTCAGGAGTTGAGGCAGGCTGTTATAAATGGTCCCAATCAGCATCCTGGTGCTTCTATGATCATTAATGAAGATGGGTCTCGCACAATATTGAGTACAGCGAGTGAGACCCAGAGGGAAGCCATAGCCAAGCAACTCTTGACTCCTTCTACTGGGACACCAAAACCAGGAATAAAAATTGTGGGTATTGGCCAAACCTAATTACCTGTGGTAATAACCTATGGCTATTATGTCAGGCTATTTGACATGCAGATCATGTCGGTCCCAAGGACAAAAATTTGGCCCTCTTTGAAACTACTTGACCCTGGCTTAGGGTAGTGATACTCTAGCTCTAACATGGCGCGCACACTCTCACTCTCGCTCTCTCGCTCTCTTTCTTTCCCTTTCCCTCTCCCTCTCCGTCTTTCTCTCTCTGTCTCGCTCTGTGTATTTCTGTATATATTTTCTTTCTCCTTAAATACTATTCCTAATATTTCCCCATTCAGTACTCCAAGGACTTACAGTAGATTAAAAAAACACATGGTTAAAAATTCACAAAATACAAAAGTTAAAAAGTGATTAAACATGTTGTCCCTGCAGCAAAATACAGCAAAATCTAAAATCTACAAAACAGTGATGCCACTCCCCTTCTAGGCCATGCAGGGATGAGGGACAAAGGACAGTCCCCTTTGTCCTCAGTCCCCACATAGCCAATGAAGTTCAGTCTCTGGATTTTATTGCTCATGTTCTACTTCCTTGTGTCCCGACAAGACCAAGAAGGGTGTGGGCCTTGCCTGCATTGATATCCCTCCAGACCATTTTAATTGATAACAGAAGTAACATCTGAGACAAAATGTGTACCTGTGGCTCTAACATTGTCACTTTTCTTGTCCTAGATGATTTTTAACATCTTTGCCTGCTGAAGAAGCAGTGAAGCTTCAAAAGCTTGCATGATATATTTTGTGCATTTTAGCTGACCTAATTAAGTTATCATTGTTTTGTGGATTTTGTATTTTGTTATATTATGCTCTTACTAGGTCACTGAATAAGGATCTCAAAGCCAAAAATAGTACCTTGGCTCCTTTAACATTCCAGCTCTTCTAGTCTGTTTGTTTACTATACTCTGTATCTTTTTTTAAAAAAATTTTTTTTACTTTCTTCATCAGTTTTCTGCTCATAGCAATTCTGAGTTCTCTTAGAAAGTATTTTATATGCCTGAACTTAAATCTCTTGTAGGTGTGCCGGCACATTAAAAATGGAGATGTCCTTCTGCTGAATCGGCAGCCTACCCTTCACAGACCCTCCATCCAAGCTCATCGAGCAAGGATCCTCCCTGGAGAGAAGGTTCTGAGACTCCACTATGCCAATTGCAAAGCCTACAATGCTGATTTTGATGGTGATGAAATGAATGCTCATTTCCCTCAGAATGAGCTGGGCCGAGCTGAAGCTTATATATTGGCCTGTACTGATGAACAATATCTAGTACCTAAGGTGAATCTCTGTCACAAACCAAATCATGTTTGCCTTTGTTTGCTCTTTTCTGGTGTTCTCTTTTCTTTATTTTCAACAATTTACTGATTTTGAATTTGGGTAGAGTTAACTACACTAGAGTGATGTTTTACATTACTGTTTCAGCCCCACATCTAACCTGAAGTATTGACATTGTGCTACATTGCATGGCTGATGTATGACTTGATGTTTTATTTTTTGCTGTCTTACGATGAATTTCCCAGGATGGAACCCCACTGGCAGGTCTGATCCAAGATCACATGGTCTCTGGTGCCAGCATGACTGCACGGGGCTGCTTCTTCACTCGTGAGCAATATGCAGAACTAGTGTATCAAGGGCTGACAGACAAAAAGGGGAAAGTGAAACTCCTCCCTCCCTCCATTTTAAAGCCACAGTGTCTGTGGACAGGAAAGCAGGTAGGTTAATTTACGAGATTTGTTTACATAGAATAGTCTGTTCGTAGTTAAGCAGCATGGTTTAGTCAAGTTTGTCCACACTGTGAAGTAACAGAAACCATTTTTTAGTGACATCTCAATCTTGTTACTTGGATAGTTACAAGATTGCAGTTACTTTTATTTGTCTAAATACCATTACCTGTCACAGTATAAAAGTGGTTTTCTATATATTTGTTAGAAAGGGCATGAAACTGGTTGGTTTAATAGTGCAGCCTACTTCTTCTGGTGCCCTTGGTTGGGCTGCT